>MU405523.1:0-12032 GCA_022836615.1 Annulohypoxylon bovei var. microspora | reverse complement strand
TATATTTATTCGTTAATATTTATTTTTATTAATTTTAATTTTTTTAATTTTATAATAAAAAAATTATAATTTATAATTAATATATTAATTTATTTGTAAAATATAAACGTAATAATAATAATATAAACGTTAATAAATATTAAAATATAAGTGTATATAATCGTTAATTAATAAAATATATATTTAATAATAAATATATGGAATTTTTTTATTATTTAATTTAATTAATTTATTATAATAAAAGATTTTAATGGATAAACTATTAATTAAATTAATAAAATAATCCATATTAATATTTAAATGTAAAGTAAAAATTTCTATAACGTATTTATTTTTTTAATAAATTTAAAAAATTACTTTTAATTTTAAATAATATTAAAACTTAAATTTTTAACGGAATATAATATTATGTTAAATAATTGGCGTTAACGATTAATTTTTTTTAAATTATTATTTTCTTATTATTATTATGTTTTTAATATTATATTAAAGCTTTTTATTTTTTAAAAAAATATAAATAAAATTATATAAAAAAATATAAAATGTTATAATTATTTTTAATTTTATATTTAAAAAAAAAAGCAAACTATTATGATATTTATATACTTTATAATAAACCTTATAATTAAAATAAATTAATAATTTTTTGTTATTATTTTATTTTTTTTTTAATTTTTCGTTAAACTTTTAATATATCTTGTATTATTATTTATTATAAACGTTTATTTGATTTTAAATTTAATGTTTATTAAAGGAATATTATGTTTTTAATAAAACTTTAATATAATTTATAAATTATTAAACGTTTTTATTTTATTTTATTAAAAATTTAATTTAACTTTTAAAGAAAAGTTATAATAAAAAAATAATTTTATTTAAAAATAAATTATAAAAAAGTTCTTTTTTTATTTATATAACTTAACCAAAATATTTTTAAAAAGAAACAACGATTTATTATTACTTTATTAACTTTTTAATTATAAAATAAATTTAAAAAAAAAGTATTAATTTTATTAAATTACATTTTTTTTATAATATAAATACGGAATATTTACAAGCTTTAAAAAAATACTTATTAAACCATTTACATAAAAAATAAATTATACTTAATATAATTAAATATAAATCCTTTATTTTTTTTACAAAAAAATTAAAAAATAATTTAAAATTTTATATTAATTATTAAAAATTAAACACCCGTATTAAAAAAAATCGTTACCCTTTCCTTTTAATTAATAAAACATTAAAAAAAAATTTTAAAATTAAAATTTTTATAAAATTTAACATTCATTAAACTTTCCATTATATTAAAATAAACCTTATTTTAAAAAACCTTATTACTTTTTAAATTTATTTTAAATTATATAAATACCGCATACTTTTCTTTAAATTAAATAATAAACTTAATACATTTTAAAAATATATTAACCAAGTTTTTTTTTCGTTTTTTAATAACTTTTATATGGCGTATATAAATAATATTTTAATTTACTTAAAAAATTTATTCTTTTATAAACACCATATATAACAAATATTAAAACGTTTACGTTCCATTAGTTTATAAGTTAATATCCGAAAAAACAAGTTTTTAATTACAAAAATTAAGTTTTTAAAATTTATTATTTTTATTTTTAACATAATTATTAATTAAAATAAGATTAAAACGGTTTAAAATTAAAAAACATTTACTTAAATTTAAAAACTTTAATCGTTTTTAAATTTTTATAATTTTTATTAATAATTTATATCGAAATATAATTAAATTATAAAACCTTTATATTTCTTTACCGCCGCTTTATATTAAATTTAAATTAATAAATACACCAAAACGTTTAAAACATTAAAAATAACTTTAACCATTTCTTTAATTTTAAAATATTTTTATAAAAATTAAAAAATTAAATTAAAAATTAACACTTTTAACGAAATAATTTCCAAAGCTTTTTTATAATTAAATAAATTAAAAAATTAACATTTAATAATTTTCTTTTTTAAAATAATAATCTTTTTAAAATATAATTATTTTATTTATAATAAAAAATTCTTCATTATTATAATAATAATAAAACTTTAAAAACATATATTCGTTTCATTAAATAATAAATTCAATATATTTATAAACCATTAAACGTTATAATATTTCACCATTAAAAAAATATTAAACTTTTATTAAATTAATTAAAATAAACATTTATTTTAATTTAATTACAAATTACATTATTATTTAAAAAAAAATATAATAATTAACGTTTTATTTTAAAAAGCAATTAACTTAATTACCTAAGAAATAATTAAAAAATATAATCGATTTATTATTTTATTTTATTTTTTTAATATTTTATAATAAAATAAATCCTTTATAACTTTTAATTAATAAACTTTTAATAAACTTATTATTTTTTAATTTTTAATATATTTTAATCGTAATAAAAATTTTTAAAAAAAAACCATTTTAAAATATCGGGTTAATTAACATCATTTTAACGGTTAATTAAAACACCATTAAATTAAAAATATAACGCAAATAAATTAAAAAAAAAAAATACGTTTTATAAAATAAATTATTATTTTTAAAAAAAAAATTAATAATTTTAAATAATAAAAAACTTCGCATTAAATTATATAATAAATTTTACCATTTTTTAAATTAAATACATTTAAATTAAAATAAAATATATATAATAATATTAAAAAAATATATATAACTTAATATAAAAACATTTATAAACCGTTATTACGTTTATTATAAATAATATTAAAAAAATTAAAACCTTAAAATTAAATTAATAAGTTTATTTTAATTATTTTTTATTAATAAATAAATATAATAATATATTTTAATAAATTTTAAATTTATACCTTTTAATTATAAAAAATTTAATTCGATTTTAATAATTATTAATTAATTAAATAAAATTTTTTTTTTATTATTTACATATAAAACTTATACCGCCATATAATTCGTAAACTTATATTATAAATACATTTAATATATTTATAAAACCTTTAAAATAATTACGTTTAATAAAAATCTTTAATTCGTAACCGTTTTTTTAAATAAATTAATTAAATTTATTAAAATAAACTTTCATAAATTAATAATAAAATATTTATAATTTAATAATTAAATAAAAATTTTTAATTATTATTATTATTATTATTTATTTTACACCGATTTACTTAAATACGTAATTATATTTAATTACATGGTATATAAAGTTATTACGGGTAAATGTTTACATAATTAAAGCGGCGTTTCGCTGGTTATACGTTATATTTCTTTTATTATAAATAAGTTTACATATTTATCTTATTAAAAAATAAAAAAAAAACCTTATAATAACCGGGATAAAAAACCTTTTATTCTTTTATAATTAATTTCAGTTTTTTATATTACAATTATAACCCCCTTTTTTTTTCCTTTTCCAAGTTTTTCTTCGATTATATTTTATTATATAATACTTAAAGTTGTAATTTAAAAGGGTTATTTTTTACTTTTAATTAAATTAAGGAATTTTTATTATATAATTTATTTTAAAACAAATTAAATATTATTTGCAATATTAAATTATTTACGTTACATTGTAATTCCATTTACATATTATTAAGTCGTTATTCTTAAAAAGGATAAATATAAAGTGGTAACATATTTTCCGTTTTATTAACGTGGTTTATTAAAGTGAAATAATCCTTTTACCATTGTTTAAATTATTAATAATTTATTCTTAAACCGTTAAAAATGCAATAATAATAATTTTAATAATTTTAAAAGTAATAATCCCTTTAAAATGCTTAACCTTTTAAAGGATTTAAACCTGGTTTACGTTTAAATAACATTATTATTTAAGCGCTTTTTTATTATTATAAGGTTATAAGGTTTAATCTTATTAAGATATATATTTAAAAACCCGTTAAAATTAGTAATAATTAAAGGATTTAAATCCTTTTTTTTTATTACGGAAAACCATTATAACGAAAGCGGACCAAGCACGCAACCATTGCGCCAAGTCACTAAAATTTTTAATTAATTTATTTAAATAAAATTATAATTTTTCGTAAATCATTTTTAAAATAATTAATTAAAAATATTATTTTATTTAAATTTCATATACGTTATTTAATTACATTTAAACACAAAGTTTTCCTTTATAAAAATAAAAATAAAATTCGTTTTAAAAATAATTTTTAATTAATAAACTTACATTCGTAAATTTAAAACCTTTTAAAAAAAGTTTAATTATACCGTTATTTAATTATTAATAAAACGTTAAACTTCCGTTATATAATAAGCTTATAAAAACCTTTTATTAACATAAAATTATTAAAATAAATAAATTAATAAAAAAAATAATTAATAAATTAAATAATAAATAATTAAATATATATTTATAAAAGTAATTAATAAATAAATCGCCCCCATAATAATTTAAATTACTTAATAATAAGTTTTTTTAAAATATTAATAAAATTTCATTATAATATTTTCGAAATTAATTTACTTTTAAATATAAAAATCCATTAAATTTTAAACGTAAATTAATTAATTAAAACTTTAAATAACTTAATTTTAAAATAAATAATAAATCCTTTGCTTTTAATAAAAATTAATAAAAAATAAAAATACGAAATATTTAAAATATTAAACTTTAAACTTTTTAAAAAAAAGCTTTAATATAAAGTAAATTAAATAAGTTATAACTTTAATTTAACGTAATACTTTTTTAAAAACTTTTTTAACGCGTTAATTAAAGTAAAAAAATTTTATAATTTACATTTTAAAACCGTTAATTCCCCGGTTAAACTTTAATAATAAATTAAAGCCGCCGCGGAAAATAAAATATTAAAGGTAATAAATAAAAACGATTTACCCACCGTAAGAAAAAAAAAATTAAAAAAATAAGTTATAAACGTATTAATAAATAATTTATTCCTTTTATAAATTAAATTTTTTTTTAAAAAAAGGGTTATATAATAACGTTTAATTATCATTATTTTTAAAGTATATTAACGAAACAATTAATTAATATTTTAACCATAAAGTTAATATATAAAAACCTTTTAAAAGAAATCATTTATTACGGGTTAAAGACCCGGAAAATTAATTAAAATAAAAATCAACGCGAGCTTATATCATGGTTATAAATGCGATAAATATAAGTTTTTATAATAAAGTTATTAATAACTTTAAATGGGTTATGGAAGTTATTAAAATATATATAAAAAGGGTTTTTACGTTAATTAATTTAATTTATATTTTTAAATACAAATATTATAACCTTAAAAACAAAAAATTATTACTTTTCCTTTTTTTTTTCATTAATAAAAATAACTTTATTTTTAACCTTATATAACACAAATTTACCATTATTTATAAAAATTATTATATATTTTTATTAATTATTTTTTAATTAATAAAAATTTTTAAAAAAATGTTTATTACGTTAAATAATAATTTAATATATAAATATTTTTTAAGTAATAAATAATTAAAACTTTATAATATTTATTATTTTTTATTAACATGATTTAAATATATATAAATTCTTTAATAACTTTTTTAATAATTTTATAATTAATTTATTAAGTAACTTTAATTTATTTTATAAAATTAAAGAAATGATTTTAATTAAAAATAAATATTTAATTTAGATTAATAAATAAAAGGATTTTTTAACATATATAATTATATTAAATTTTTTTATTTTAAAAAATATAATATATTTTAAATTAAAAAAAAATAAATACTTGAAAATTATATTTTTAATTCCGGTTAAAAAATGGTAACGTTTAATATAATGGTTTAATATAAAGAAATCCGATAAATTATATAATAATAAAGCTTTTATTTAAATTTTAATTAAGAAATTTAAAAATAAATAATTAATTTAAATTATTTATTAAAATTTAATTAAAATACGTTAAAATGCCTTTTAATATTTCGGTAATTTTTTCGTTAATTTTGAAAATAAATTAATTTTAATTAATAAATTAAATTAAAAAAAGGAAAATAAAATTAATTATATTAATGTAAGATTAAATAATAAATTAAAAAACGTTTTCATAATAAAAAAATTAAATAAAAAGGATTACGATAAATGAATAATTAAAATTAATAACATAATAATTAAAATGGAAAAGGTATCGGATTATAAAAAAAAAAAAAATTATTTTATAACCATTTAATACGAAAAAACATTTAATTAAAAGGCCGTTAATTTTATTAACACGATAATTATTTAAAAACAAAAATTAAAACTTAACGAAAACGGAAATATAATTATAAGTGGGATGAATTATATAATTTTAATTACCGCGATAATTATAACGATAAATTAAATAAATGGTTTACGTTAAAGTAATAATAATTTATTAAAAACATAATAAAAGTTAAATTAAAAATTTAAAAAACTTAAAAAAAAAAAAATATATTTATTACACGAAAATAAAGCATTTTGCAATGGTTTATCCGTTGTTTCGAACCGCATTTTAACCGGACCGCGGTAATAAAAACGGTATATTATAAATGGTTATTATAAAAACTTAAAATAATTAAAATATTAAAAATAATTATAAATTATTAAAATACTTAAAAAATAAATAACTTTTAAATAAAATCGCATTTAAAGGTTAATATTAAAACTTATAAATATTAAAAAAACTTTAAATAAAATGTATATTACCTTTTTTTTAATTAAAATTTTATTAAATAAATAAAAGTTTATTAATATGTTTATAAATTCGGGATATTTAATATATTTAACATTTAATAAAAGATTTATATAATAAATAAAATTACCGTATATATTTATTTAAAAAAAAAAATTAAAATTAATTAAAAATAAAAAATCTTATATAATTAATACGTTTACACATATAAAAATCGACATAAATAATAAAAAAAAATGGATATAAGGTTATATTATTTTAAATTTTATGTTTTTTTTAATATTAAAAAAATTATAAATGGAATGGAATAATGTTACTTATAAAATAAAAAAAAAATCGATTAAAATAAATTTAAAAAAACATAATTTAATAATATATAAAAAAAATTAAAACATCATTTAAATACTTTACGACGTTAAAATAAAGTGTTTATAAATTAAAAAAATTAAATATATAATAAAAAATATATTCTTAACATTCGTAATTTAAGAAAAAAAACGTTAATATAAAAAAAATAATAAAAACATTTAAATTTTTAATACCACCATACGAAATATTAATATTACATTGGAAAAAAAAGAAAAGTTTATAATTAATTAAATCCAAAAAGCGTTACTTAATAAATTAAAAAATTAAGCCGGAAACTTCTTAAACGATAAAAGTATAACGTTACCATTATTAAAGCCAAAGTTAAACACCGAAGTTAATTTATAAAAAAATAATTAAAGTAAAAAAAAAAAAGTTTCATAAAAGCCTTTATATGGTATATTAAAAGAAAAGTTTTTAATGTTATAAAAAACTTTAATAAATTTATTAAATAAAAGGTGGATTAAAGTTAATAATTTATTAAAAAAAGCACCGGTATTATTCGTAAAAAAACTAAAAAACGGCTTTTAATTTTATATGAATTATAAAGCCTTTAACATTATTTTAATATATAACCATTATTTATTATTATTAATTAAAAAAACCTTACGATCTTTTTATAAAATTAAATAATTAACCAAGGTTAATATTAAAGTTATATTTTATAAATTACGAATAAAAAAAAGAAATAAATAAAAGACCGTTTTTTACACTTAATTTAAAGCTTTTAAATAATTAATTATATTTTTTAAATTATATAAAACGTTAATAACATTTTAACGTTATATTAATAAAACTTTATCCGATTTTTTAAATAATTATTATTTAATATATGTAAATAACGTGGTAATTTATTTAAATAAGTTTCGTAAAAATTACATAAATAAAATCAAAACGATATTAAAACGTTTTAATAACGTTGGTTTAAAATTAAATTTTTTTAAATGTTTTTTTATTATAAAAGAAATTAAATATTTAGGTTTTATCGTTATAATAAAAAAAAAGATTAAAATAAACTTTAATAAAATTATAATCATTAAAAAATAAAAACCACTTATAAATGTATAAAAAGTTCGTAATTTCTTAAGGTTTATAAACTTTTATAAAACATTTATTAAAAGATTTAATAAATTAATTACCTTTTTAACCACTTTAATAAAAAAAAAGGCCCCCTTTAAATAAAAGCAAAAAATAAACGCGGTGTTTAAAAAATTAAAACATTTATTTATTATTATATTAATCTTAATTTATTAAAACCTTAATTAAAAAACATACTTAAAAGCGGATTACTTAAAATAAGTTTTAAAAATTTACTTTTCATAAAAAAATCATAATAAAATATTAAAACCCGTGGTTTACCATTCGGCAAAGTTATTATTAATTAAATATAATTATAAAATATATAATAAAAAGCTTTTAATAATTATTAAGTTAATAAAAATATAATAAAAAAAGTTACAAAAAGTAATTAAACCTTTTATAATTTTTATAAACCATAAAAACTTGGAATATTTTATAATTATTTATAAATTAAATAAACGTTAAATACGTTAAAAATAAACCTTATTAAAATTTAACTTTATTATAAAATATTAAGTTAATAAAGAAATAAAATGATTTAATGCTTTATTAAAATAAAATTAAAATATTTTAATAAATTAAAAAAATAAAAAAATAATAAATTATATATAATATTTATTTAAATAAAAATAATTACTTTTAATAAAAACAATAATAATAAACATTTAAATGTTTTTAATAAATATTATTAAAATATTAAAAAAAGAAATAACACCGGATTAAAGCCTTATAATTATACTTATTAAAAAAAAAATTTTTATAATAAAAATTTATAAATTTTATAAAATTAAAGGGTTATTAAAGATATAAACTTTAAAATAATTTATAAAATTATTAATAAAAGTGATTATTATTTTTTATTAATTCTTAAGGATTATAAAATTTCGATCGTTAAATATAACTTAAATAATAAAAAAACCATATCGTTTAAAAAATAAACATGGATATTAAATTAAAAGCTTTTTAAAACGGTTATAATTTAAAATATTTATGATTTTCATGTTATAAACCACTTAAAAAAAAATATTATTATTATAATCGTTTTAAAATCCTTTTATTAATTAATTATAAAATAAAATATATAAAAATTTTATAAAAATTATAATATTTATAATTAAACTTACATTTAATAAACTTAATAAAAAAGGTTATTAAAATTTTTACCCATTTTTAATCATTACTTTTTAAAATTATTCATTAATTTTATAATAAAAATACCGATAAAAAAAAAAAAAACCATTAATATTTAATAATAATCATTTATTAATTATTAAAATAAGTTTTATTAAAAATAATAAATATTATAAAAATTAAAACGTATGCTATAAAATTTATATACATTTACATTAAATATTACGGCCTTTTTATAATAATAATATTAAACCGAAAAAATAATTAAACGAATACATTTTAAATAAAACTTTATAAATTAATAAAGGTGGTATAATATTTATCCATTACTTTTAATTTAAAAATTAATAAATTTATAAAAAAAATAAATTAAAAAATATAAATATATTTATAATATTTCTTAATTTACATATAATTTAATTAATTAAAAATATTATTTATAACGATGGTAACGATTAATAATTAAAATATAATGGTTAAATTAAACCTTTTTTATATAACGCATAAATATCATGTATATTTAATTAAATAAATCGTTAATAAAGCTTTAAACAAGTTATTTAAAAAATAATAAGCTATAAACTTTATAATTAAAATTAAAAAAATTAACGAATATATTTAAATTATTATAATTATAATTTAAGAACATATAAAACGTATAATAAATTAATTTTAATTAAAAAACTTTGAATATAAAGTAAATAATAAAGTTTAATTAAATTTAAAAAACATTATAATATTATAATTTAAAAAGAAACTTTTTTAATTACATGCGAAATATAAAGTAATTAAAGTAATTAACCTTTATATAATAAAATTAAACGTATTTATAAAAATTTAATTATAATTTTACATTAAATTATTTAAATTAATAATTATAAACCCATTATTATTTTAAATATAAAATAACATTTAACCACCATTTTTTATTAATTAAAATAATAAAAACCTTAAATATATTATTAAAGAAATCTTGCGATTAAAAAGTAAACGTAAAAAATGGGACATATATAAAATAATATTAATTAAATGGAAAGGTTACGTAAAGTTAATGTAAAAGCCCCGGGAAAAATTAAAAAATACGGAAGTTTTAAAAATGTTTTACCAACGATTCGAAGTAAAAAACGGGGTGGGTAAAAAAGCCCTCGCAATTATAAACCTTAAAAAACAAAAGAAAAAAAGTATTATTACGAATTAAAAACTTAAAAAATTAATTAAAATAAAGATTAACATAAACTTACATTATAATTATAAACATAATAAACGTAAATTTTTATAATGAAATTATTAATAACTTTAAATAAGTCGTAAAAGTTATTAAAATATATATAAAAAAAGTTTCCACATTAATTAATTTAATTTATATTTTTAAATATAAATATTATAACCTTAAAAACGAAAGGTTATTATTTTCCTTTTTTTTTTTATTAATGAAAATAACCTCATTTTTAACCTTATATAACACAAGTTTACCGTTATTTATAAAAACCGTTACATTATTTCGTAATTTTTTTTTTTTTAATTTTTCATTTTAAATATTTTCGTTAATAAAATACGTAATCCCATTATTACATAAGTTTTATTTTAATTTAAAACTTGCTCGTTATAACATTTAATATTTCGAACGCTTTAATATGTTCATTAATTTAAATTTAATATAAAATAATAATAAAGAAATATAAAAGTTTTATAATCCGATTATATTCCGATATAAATTACCGGTAAAAATTATAAAAACTTAAAAACGATTAAAATTCTTAAATTTAAATAAAAAAATTTTAATTTTAAATAACTTTAATTTTATTTTAATTAATAACCACGTTAAAAATAAAAATAATAAACTTTAAAAATTTAATTTTTATAATTAAAAATTCGTTTTTTTAAATATTAATTTATAAATTAATAAAACGTAAACGCTTTAATATTTGCCACATATAATATTCATAAAAAAATAAATCTTTTAAATAAATTAAAATATCATTTATATACGTTATATAAAAATCGTTAAAAAACGAAAAAAAGGTTTAATTAATATATTTTTAAAATGTATTAAGTTTATTATTTAATTTAAAAAAAAACATATAATATTTATATAATTTAAAACGAATTTAAAAAATAATAAAGTTTTTTAAAATAAAGTTTATTTTAATGCGGTGGAAAGTTTAATAAATATTAAACTTTATAAAAACTTTAACCTTAAAAATCTTTTTTAACGTTTTATTAATTAAAGGGAAAAAATAATGATTTTTTTTAATATAAACATTTAATTTTTAATAATCGATATAAAACCTTAAACCACCTTTTAATTTTTTTATAAAAAAAACGGGAGATTTATATTTAATTATATTAAATATAATCCATTTTTTATGTAAATAATTTAATAAATATTTTTTTAAAGTTTATAAATATTTTATATTTATATTATAAAAGGGATGTAATTTAATAAAATTAACGTTTTTTTTTAAATTTATTTTATAATTAAAAGGTTAATAAAGTGATAATAAATTGTTATTTTTTTTAAAAAATATTTTAATTAAATCGTATAAATAAATAAAAAACCTTTTTATGATTTACTTTTAAATAAGATTATTTTTTTATTATAACTTTTTTTTAAAAATTAAATTAAGTTTTTAATATAATAAAGTAAAAACATTTAATAACTTATAAATTATATTAAAGCTTTATTAAAAACATAATATTTTTTTAATAAACGTTAAATTTAAAATTAAATAAACGTTTATAATAAATAATAATATAAAATATATTAAAAGTTTAATAAAAAGTTAAAA
>MU405522.1:0-12108 GCA_022836615.1 Annulohypoxylon bovei var. microspora | reverse complement strand
TTAAACATTTTTTTTTTTTTAATTTAAGGTATATTAAATTTTTTAAAATAAAAAGATTTAAGGTATATTAAATTTTTTAAAATAAAAAAATTTAATATAATTATATATATTAAAAAAAAAATTTATTTATTAATTTAAATTAAATATTTATTTTTAATTAAAATTATTTCTTTAATTTCGTAAAATAAATTAAAGTTACTTAATAAGTTATTTATAAAAATATTAAAAAAGTTATTAAAAAATTTATATAAACTTAAATTATATTAATAAAAAATAATAAATATTATAAAGTTTTAATCGTTTATTATTTAAAAAATATTTATATATTAAATTATTATTTAATATAATGAACGCTTTTTCGAAGATTTTTATTAATTAAAAAATAATTAATGAAAATATATAATAATTTTTATAAATAATAATAAACTTATGTTATATAAGGTTAAAAATAAGGTTATTTTCATTAATAAAAAAAAAGGAAAAAATAATAACTTTTTATCCTTAAGGTTATAATATTTATATTTAAAAGTATAAATTAAATTAATTAATATAAAAATTTCTTTTATACGTGTTTTAATAATTTTAATAATTTACTTAAAATTATTAATAATTTTATTATAAAAACCCACGCTTATCGCGTTTATAATCATGATGTAAATTCGCGTTAATTTTTATTTTAATTAATTTTCCGGGTCTTCGATTCGTAACATTAAAAGCTTTTTAAAATAATTATAATTTAAAATATTCACGATTCCCACGTTATAAATTATTTAAGAAAAAATAATATTATTATAATCGTTTTAAAAAAATTTTATTAATTAATTATAAAATAAAATATATAAAAGTTTTATAAAAACTACGATATTTACGACCGAGTTTACGTTTAACGAATTTAACGAAAAAGGTTATTAAAACTTTTATTTATCTCCGATCGTTACTTTTTAAAACTATCCATCGATTTTATAATAAAAATGCCGGTAAAAAAAAAAACCCTTAATATTTAATAATAATTATTTACCGGTTATTAAAATAAGTTTTATTAAAAACGATAAATACCATGGAAGTTAAAACGTGTGTTATAAAGTTTATATACACCCACGTTAAGTATTATAACTTTTTTACGGCGGTAATATTAAACCGAAAAAATAATTAAACGAACGCATTTTAAATAAAACTTTATAAATTAACAAAAATAATATAACATTTATTTATTACTTTTAATTTAAAAATTAATAAATCCACGGAAAAAATAAATTAAAAAATATAAATATATTTACGATATTTTTTAATTTACGCATAATTTAATTAATTAAAAATGTTATTTATAACGATAATAACGATTAATAATCGGAACATAATAATTAAGTTAAACCTTTTTTATATAACGTATAAATACCACGTATATTCGATTAAATAAATCGTTAATAAAGTTTTAAATAAATTATTTAAAAAATAAAAGGCCGTGGATTTTATAATTAAAATTAAAAAAATTAAAAAATACGTTTAAATTATTATAATTATAATTTAAAAACGTATAAAACGTATAATAAATTAATTTTAATTAAAAAGCCTTAAATATAAAGTAAATAATAAAGTTTAATTAAATTTAAAAAATATCGTAACATTATAATTTAAAAAAAAATTCTTTTAATTATACGTAAAATATAAAATAATTAAAGTAATTAACTTTTATATGGTAAAATTAAACGTATTTATAAAAATTTAACCATGATTTTATATTAAATTATTTAAGCCGGTAATTATAAACCCGTTATTATTTTAAGTATAAAATAACGTTTAATTATTATTTTTTATTAATTAAAATAATGAAAACTTTAAATATATTATCGAAGAAATCTTGTGATTAAAAAGTAAACGTAAAAAACGAAGCGTACGTAAAATAATATTAATTAAATAAAAAAGTTATGTAAAATTAACGTAAAAGCCCCGGGAAAAATTAAAAAATACGGAAGCTTTAAAAACGTTTTATTAACGATTCGAGGTAAAAAATAAAATAAACGAGGAAGCTCTTATAATTATAAGCTTTAAAAAACGGGAAAAAAAAATATTATTATAAATTAAAAACCCGGAAAATTAATTAAAATAAAAATTAACGTAAACTTATATTATAATTATAAACGCGATAAACGTAAATTTTCATAATAAAGTTATTAATAATTTTAAATAAATCGTTGAAATTATTAAAATACGTATAAAAAAAGTTTTTACGTTAATTAATTTAATTTATATTTTTAAATATAAATATTATAACTTTAAAAACAAAGGATTATTATTTTTTTTTATTAATAAAAATAACTTTATTTTTAACCTTATATAATATAAGTTTATTATTATTTATAAAAACCGTTACATTAAAAACTTAAAAAATTAATTAAAATAAAAATTAACGCGAACTTATATTATGGTTATAAACGTAATAAATATAAGTTTTTATAATAAAATTATTAATAATTTTAAATAAATCGTTAAAATTATTAAAATATATATAAAAAAGGTTTTTATATTAATTAACTTAATTTACACTTTTAAATATAAATATTATAACTTTAAAAACGAATTTTTTTTTTTTTTTATTAATGAAAATAATTTCATTTTTAACCCCATATAATATAAATTTACCATTATTTATAAAAATTATTATAATAATATTATTAATGAAATTTATTAATTATATTTTATTATTTATAAAAATCGGAAAAATGTTTAATTATTTATAAAAATAAATATTATTTAACGTTTAAAATTTTATTAATTATAAAGTTATAAATTAAATTTAATAACACGGTTTTATTATAAAATTAATTATTTTTTTACGTTTTAAAAATAATAATAAAATAAAAAAAATTATATTTTAAAATCATTAAACGAATTTTATAATTACGAAATTATTTAATTTATTTCGATAAGTTTTAATTATTTATAATCGTATTATTAAATTTAACGGTTATAATAATTTTTTTTAATATTTAATACGTAATTTTTTAAAATTAATTATTTATTAAATACGTTAAATATATTTATAAATTAATTAAAAAATTATAATTTAAAATTAATTAATAATATAATACGAGGTTTTTATAATTTATAATTATTATTTTATAATAATATAAAAATATTTTAAAAATAAATAAAAACGTATTTATAAAAAAAAATTTAATATATATTTATATTTTTAAAAATTAAATATTAAAAATACGGTAATAAATAAATAAATATAAATTATATTACGATAATTCGTAAAGAATTTTCCGTTATTATTAAAATAATATTTATTAATTACGTAATTTAAAAAAATTAATGTTTTTAAATAAATATAATAATAATAATTTATTTTTAACGTATATAAACGACGGTTATTTTATACGAAATTTATAATATATAAATAAACGAATATTTAAATAAAATTAACGGTAATTATAAAAAAAATTACGTTTATAATAATTAAAAATAATTATAATAAAAAAAAATATATAAATTTTTAATTTAAAAGTTTTTATAATAATATTTAAATTATTTATAATAATAAACGTTAATTATTAAAATAATTTTAAATCGTATATAAATTTAATTAATTATAAAATTTAAATTAATTAATAATTTATGTAACGGCGTTTAATTACCGTTATTTTTAAAATATATTAACGGAGCGGTTAATTAATGTCCCGGCCGTAAAGTTAATATATAAAAACCTTTTAAAAGAAATTATTTCGTGGCTTTTTTTCTTTTAACTTTTTACTTTAAATATTTTTGTTAATAAAGTATATGGTTTTATTATTATATAAGTTTTGTTTTAATTTAAAACTTGCTTGCCGTGATATAATATTTAAAGTCATTTATTTGTTTTATTTTTTTAATTTAAAGGCTTGTTTTTAAGATTTTTTTTTTCTTAAATATGTAAACGTTTACGCACCGATTTAATTTTTTTTAAGTTACGACATGTTTAAAGCTTTATTTTTAATTCGCATTTAATTTTTAAAAGCTTTTATTTTCTTAAACGAAATTCTTTATATTAATGGTCATAAAGTTTTACCTTTACTTACGATAAAACATCTTTTAATATTATTTATTTTATTATTAATTAATGATGGTATTTAAACCGTTAAACAAAAGCTTTAATGAAAACGTTAAGCCGTTTATTAATTAAGTTAATTAATTAAAACTTGCTTTTATTTTTTTAATTATATAATTTTAAATTAATGAGTTTTCATTTACGGTTAAAAAAAAGTTTTTAATTTTAAAAGAAATGTTAAAACTTTTAACGGCTTAAAGAATTATTTAATTAATTACTTAATAACGGGATTAAAAGCTTATTCCTTTTTTTAAAAAAAAAAAGAAAAAGAAAGCTTCGTTTATTAATAAATTTCTTAATTAAAGCGAACGTGCTTTTTAACCGGATTTACGATGAAGTTCCATTACTTTGCTTTTAAAGCTTAATATTATAAAAGTAAATTTACTTTAAGCCGTATTATCCGTTATTTTAAATAAATTAATAACGTTAAAAGATTAATTACGGATCGTTTCTTTTTCTTTTATTCCCTTTTTTCCCTTTGCTTTTTTTATTCCCTTTTACGCTTTTTATTTTTTTACTTTAATTCGTATGTTTTAAGATTTAATTGTCCCTTTAATAAAATAAAATAACGAGCTTAAAGAATTAAATAACTTTTGGCGTACCTTTAAAACATAATTAATAATCTCATTTTTATTTTCGTTAAAAATTTACATTAAAGACTTGCGTCTTTTATTAAATAACTTAAATCTTACGTTTAAAAAATAAGAAATAAATATAAAAAATAAACTTTACGTTAATTAATAAGAATTCCTTAAAGAATATATTTAATTTATATGGTTTTACTTATTTATTAAAAGTAAAATTAAATTAATTTTCCGGTTTTTTTTTATTAAAAATAATATTAATTAATATATTAAGGTTAAATAAGTATATAACTTATTAAAGTTATTATATAATAACCTTAATATTAAAACTTAAATTAAAAATAATTTTTATAAACTTAACATATAATTAAATAAATAATTCTTTAAGTTTTATATGTTTTTTATATTATTAATAAATAAAAAGGAAATTTTAATATTTAAATAAAAAGAAAAATTAAATTGTTAATTAATTACCGATTTCCGCATCTAAGCATTTTATTATTATTTAAATAAAAAAATAAAGTTTATTAAGTTTAAAAATTTTTATTTAATATTAATTTAATAATACGCCGAAGCCGTTTAAAAAAAAATTAATTTTATAACTTTTTAACTTTAACTTAAAATTAAAGCTACTTTTAATGTTATAAAAATAATTCCCATTAATTTTAACATTTTTTGCTTAATAATGAAAATCATAACTTAAATATATATAAAAAAGCCTTTTTAAGCTCCTTTAATTTCCCGTTAATGTAACGCTTTTATAACGTTTAACATTAATTTAATTTATTATTTTTATAAGTAAAAAAACTATTTTTTTAATAATTGTTTAATGTATAATGTGAAAGTTGGAATAATGGTTATTATTTTGGAAAAAGAAATAACGGAGCACGATAAGGACGACGTTAATTTAAAATCGGGGGAAAATAACGTTTAAATAAAGCTTTTAATTTAAATTCTTTTTTATATATTTATTTATTAACATTCATTTTTATTAATTTTAATTTTTTTAACCTTATAATAAAAGGATTATAATTTATAATTAATATGTTAATTTGTTTATAAAGCGTAAATATAATAATAATAATATAAATGTTAATAAATATTAAAATATAAGCGTATATAATTATTAATTAATGAAACGTGCGTTTAATAATAAATATATAAGACTTTTTTATCATTTAATTTAATTAATTTATTATAATAAAAGGCTTTAACGGACAAGTTATTAATTAAATTAATAAAGTAATTTATATTAACATTTAAATGTAAAATAAAAGTTTTTATAACGTATTTATTTTTTTAATAAACTTGGGGGACCGCTTTTAATTTTAAGTAATATTAAGGTTTAAATTTTTAATGAAATACGACATTATGTTAAATAATTAATATTAATAATTAATTTTCCTTAAGTCGTTATTTCCCCGTTATTATTACGCTTTTAATATTACGTTAAAACTTTTTATTTTTTAAAGAAATATAAATAAAATTATATAAAAAAATATAAAATGTTATAATTGCTTTTAATTTTATGCTTTAAAAGAAAAATAAACCATTATAACATTTATATATTTTATAATAAATTTTATGGTTAAAATGGACCGGTAATTCTTTGTTACCATCCCACCTTTTTTTTTTTAATCTTTTATTAAGCTTTTAATATATTTTATACCATTATTTATTATAAACGTTTATTTAATTTTAAGCTTAACATTTATTAAAAAAATGTTACGTTTTTAATAAAACCTTAACATAATTTATAAATTATTAAATGTTTTTGCTTTATTTTATTAAAAGTTTAATTTAATTTTTAAAAAAAAGTTATAATAAGAAAATAATTTTATTTAAAAGCAAATTATAAAAAGGTTTCCCTTTTATTTATATAATTTAATTAAAGTGTTTTTAAAAAGAAATAATAATTCATTACCGCTTTATTAACTTTTTAATTATAAAATAAATTTAAAAAAAAACATTAACCTTATTAAATTACACTTTTTTTATAATATAAATATAAAGCATTTATAAACCTTAAAAAAATACTTATTAAACCATTTGCGTAAAAAGTGGATTATATTTAATATGGTTAAATATGAATCTTTTATCTTTTTTACGAAAAAGTTAAAAGGTGGCTTAAGGTTTTATGTTAATTATTAAGAATTAAACGTTTATATTAAAAAAGATCGTTATTTTTTCCTTTTAATTAACGAAATGTTAAAAAGGATTTTTAAGGTTAAAGTTTTTATAAAACTTAACATTTATTAAGTTTTTTATTATATTAAAATGGACCCCGTTTTAAAAGACTTTATTACCTTTTAAATCCGTTTCGAATTATATAAATACCACGTGTTTTTCTTTAAGTTAAATAATAAGTTTAATGTGTTTTAAATGTCACGGCGAGCAGGTTTTTAATTAAGATAAAGCTTATATAACAGTGGGACCATGTATTTTATTAACGAGAATATTTAAAATGAAAAGTTAAAAGAAAAGAAGCTACGAAGTGGTTTCTTTTAAAGGGTTTTTATATATTAACTTTATAATCGGGATATTAATTAATTACTTCGTTAATATATTTTAAAAGTAATGGTAATTAAGTGTTATTATATAACCCCCCTTTTTGGAAGAAGATTTGGTTTATAAAAAGAATAAATTATTTATTAATGCATTTATAGTTTATTCCTTTAATTTCTTTTTTTCTTACAATAGGTAGATTATTTTTATTTATTATTTTTAATATCTTATTTTTTATAATAGCTTCGATTTATTATTAAAGTTTAATTAAAGGATTGGCGGCTTTAGGGTATAAGTTATAAAAGTCTTTTATTTTAATTAACGCATTAAGAAAATCCTTAAAGGGGTATTATATTAGGTTGGGGTTATAATTTACTTAATTCATTTTATATTAAAGCTTTTTTTTAAAAAGTTTAAAACTTAATATCTTAAATATTTTATATTTTTATTTCTTATTAATTTTTATTAAAAACAAGAGATTTATTATTTATTTTAAGATTAGGTTATTTAAGGCTTTGATTAATTGGTTTACATTTAAAACTTAATAGATTTTTATATTTAAAGGTAGGTTAATTTTAAAAATATTATAATAAAGCTTTATTAACACTTTAAAAAAATTTATTATTAAGTAATTTAAGTTATTATAAGGGTGATTTATTTATTAATTATCTTTATAAATATATATTTAATTATTTATTATTTAATTTATTAACCGTTTTTTTTTATTAACTTATTTGCTTTAATAATTTTATATTAATAAAAGGTTTTTATAAACTTATTATATAACGGAAACTTGGCGTTTCGTTAACAATTAAGCAATAATATAATTAAGCTTTTTTTAGGGGGTTTTGGATTTATAAATATAAGTTTATTAATTAAAAATCATTTTTAAGATAAATTCCATTTTTATTTTTGCAAGGGAAAACCTTATATTTAAGTATGGTTAAGTAGCGTATATAAAATTTAAGTAAGGTAGTATTTCCAATTAATTATTTTAAAAATGATTTATAAAAGATTATAATTTTATTTGGATAAATTAATTAAAAATCTTTATTTAACCGTCGGATTGTAAGTGTTTTATTATCGATTTATAAAGGTTTATTTTAATAAGTTTAATTAATTCATTTAAAAAAACAGTTATGAATTAAGGACTTTTATTAAATATAATTGTTTTAAAGGTTTTATAAATATGTTAAATATGCTTATAATACAAATCTGCAAATTACGCGGCGGTATAAATTTTATATATAAGTAATGAAAAAGGTTTTTTATTTAATTAATTAACAATTATTAAGATTAAGTTAAATTTTTTATAATTAAAAGGCATAGATTTAAAATTTATCGAAATATGTTACCACATTTATTTATTAATAAAAAGTGGTTAAAATAAGTTTATTAACTTAACCTTAAGGTTTTAACTTTTTTAACATTGTTTATAATGGGCGTAATAATAATCCACAAATATTTTTATATTAAACCATGAATACCTTTCTAATATTATTATATGTATTTTATTTTAACTTAAGTACGTTTAATTTAAAGGATAATGGAATTTATTATATAACTTGGTGTGAAACTTTTTGTTATTTAAAATTATTAGCTTTTTTTTTAAGAGTAGTAATTTATTTTATAAAACGTATCCGTTTTTTTTTTTTTTAATTTATTTGTGTTGTGTTTTTAATTTAATGGTGTTTTAATTAATTATTAAAATGGTGTTAATTAGTTTAATACCTTAAAATAGTTTTTCTTTAAAAATTTTTATCACGGTTAAAATATATTAAAGGTTAAGGGATGATAGGTTTATTAAAGGTTTATTAGTTGAAGGTTATAAAGAATTTATTTTATTATGGAATATTAAAAAAAGTAATAAAGTGATGGATTAATTATATTTTTTGATTGCTTTTTAAATGGTTAAGTTGGTTGTTTTTTAAGATAAGGTGTTAATTATTATATTTTCCTTTCCTAGGTGATAATGTAATTTATAATTAAATTGAAATAAGTGTTTATTTTAATCGATTTAATGAGAGTTTAATATTTTTTTAATGGTAAAATATTATAGTATTTAATGGTTTATAAATATATTGAATTTATTATTTAATGAAATGAATATATGTTTTTAAAGTTTTATTATTATTATAATAATAAAAAGCTTTTTATTATAAATGAAATAATTATATTTCGAAAGGATTATTATTTTGGAGAAAAAAGCTATTAAATATTAATCTTTTAATTTATTTAATTATAAAAAAACTTTGGAAATTATTTTATTAAAAACATTAATTTTTAATTTAGCCTTTTAATTTTTATAAAAGTGTTTTAAGATTAAAAAAGTGGTTAAGGTTATTTTTAATGTTTTAAATATTTTAGTATATTTGTTGGTTTAAATTTAATGCGGAATGGTGGTAAAGAAATGTAAAGGTTTTGTGATTTGATTATATTTTGATATAAATTGTTAATAAAAATTATAAAAGTTTAAAAATAATTAAAGTTCTCGGACCTAGGAAGGTATTTCTTAGTTTTAAATCGTTTTAATTTTATTTTAATTAATGGTTATATCGGAAATAAAAATGATAAATCTTAAAAATTTGGTTTTTGTAATTGAAAATTTGCTTTTTTAAATATTGATTTATAAACCAATAAAACATAAGCGTTTTAATATTTATTACATATAATATTTGTAAAGGAATAAGTTTTTTAAATAAATTAAAATATTATTTATATACGTTATATAAAAGTTATTAAGAAATAAAAAGAAAGCTTAATTAATATATTTTTAAAATGTATTAAGTTTATTATTTAATTTAAAAGGAAGTATGTAATATTTATATAATTTAAAATGGGTTTAAAAGGTAATAAGGTTTTTTAAGGTGGGGTTTATTTTAATATAATAGAAAGTTTAATAAATATTAAATTTTATAAAAACTTTAACTTTAAAATTTTTTTTTAACATTTTATTAATTAAAGAAAAAGGGTAATGATCCTTTTTAATATAAGTGTTTAATTTTTAATAATCGACATAAAACTTTAAATTATTTTTTAACTTTTTCGCAAAAAGGACGGGAAATCCATATTTAACCATATTAAATATGATTTATTCTTTATATAAATGGTTTAATAAGTATTTTTTTAAGGTTTATAAATGTTTTATATTTATATTATAAAAGAGGTGTAATTTAATAAAATTAACGCCTTTTTTTAAATTTATTTTATAATTAAAGGATTGGTAAAGTAATAATAAATTATTATTTCTTTTTAAAAATATCTTGATTAAATTATGTAAATAAAAAGGAAACCTTTTTATAATTTATTTTTAAATAAAGTTATTTTTTTATTATAATTTTTCTTTAAAGGTTAAATTAAGTTTTTGGTAAAATAAAACAAAAGTATTTAATAGCCCGTAAATTACGTTAAGGTTCCATTAAGAATGTGATATCTTTTTAATAAATGTTAAGCTTAAGATTAAATAAATATTTATAATAAGTAATAATATAAAATGTATTAAAGACTTAATAAAAAATTAAAAAAAAAAGGATAAAATAATAACAAAAAGTTATTAATTCATTTTAATTATAAGGTTTATTATAAAATATATAAACGTTATTATAGTTTATTTTTTTTTTAAGATATAAAATTGGAGGCGATTATGGTGTTCTATATTTTTTTATATAATTTTATTTATGTTTTTTTAAAAGGTAAAAAGCTTTAATATAATATTAAAGGTATAATAATAATAAGGAAGTAATAACTTAAAGAAGATTAATTATTAACGTTAATTATTTAACATGATATCGTATTCCGCTAAGAATTTAAGTTTTAATATTATTTAAAATTAAGAATGGTTTCTTAGGTTTATTAAAAAGATAAGTATATTATAAAAATTCTTACTTTATACTTAAATATTAATATAAATTACCTTATTAATTTAATTAATAACTTATCCGTTAAAGTCTTTTATTATAATAAATTAATTAAATTAAATAATAGGGAAGTTTTATGTATTTATTATTAAATACGTATTTCATTAATTAATAATTATATACGCTTATGTTTTAATATTTATTAATGTTTATATTATTATTATTACACTTATATTTTACAAATGAATTAATATATTAATTATAAATTATAATTTTTTTATTATAAGATTAAAAAAGTTAAAATTAATAAAAATAAATGTTAATAAATAAATATATAAAAGAAAACTTAAATTAAAAACTTTACTTAAACATTATCTTTCCTTAATTTTAAATTAACGTTATCCTTGTTATATTTTATTGCTTTTTCTTCTAAAATAATAGTTACGGTTTTAACTTTTATATTATATATTAAATAATTATTAAAAAAATGGCCTTTTTATTTATAAAAATAATAAATTAAATTTATATTAAACGTTACAAAAACATTGCATTAATAAAGAATTAAGGGAATTTAAGAAAGCTTTTTTATATGTGTTTAAGTTATAATTTTTATTATTAAGTAAAAAGTGTTAAAACCGGTAAAAATTATTCTTATAATGTTAAAGGTAACCTTAACCTTAAGTTAAGGTTAAAAAGTTATAAAATTAATTTTTTTTTAAGTAATTTTAATATATTATTAAGCTAGCATTAAATAAAAATCTTTAAACTTAGTAAATTTTATTTTTTTATTTAAATAATAATGAAATGTTTAAATGTAAAAATCGGTGGTTAATTAACGGTTTAATTTCTTTTTCCATTTAAATATTAAGATTTTCCTTTTATTTATTAATAATATAAAAAGTGTGTAAAATTTAAAGAATTATTTATTTAATTATATATTAAGCTTATGGAAATTATTTTTAACTTAAGCTTTAACGTTAAAGTTATTATATAATAACCTTAATAAATTATATACTTATTTAACTTTAATATATTAATTAATATTATTTTTAATAAAAAAAGGTTAAAAAAT
>MU405521.1:0-12132 GCA_022836615.1 Annulohypoxylon bovei var. microspora | reverse complement strand
ATATAAAATTCCTTATTTTTAATTAATTTTAATTCTTTTTTTTAAATAAATATACGTAATAATTTTATTTATTATATAAATCTTTTATTAAATATTAAATATATTAAACATCCCGAATTTATAAATATATTAATAAACTTTTATTCGTTTAATAAAATCTTAATTAAAAAAAAGGTGGTATATATTTTATTTAAAGTTTTTTTAAAATTTACAAATTTTAATATTAACTTTTAAACGCAATTTCACTTAAAAATTATTTATTTTTTAAATATTTTAATAATTCGTAATCATTTTTAACATTTCGATTACTTTAAACCTTTATAATAACCATTTATAACGTACCATTTCCGTTATTATAATTTGGTTAAAATATAATTTAAAACGATGGGTAAACCATTATAAGGTACTTTATTTTCGTGTAATAAGCACATTTACCTTTTTTTTTTTAATTTTTTAAACTTTTAATTTAACCTTTATCATGCTTTTAATAAATTATTATCATTTTAACGTAAGCCACTTATTTAATTTATTATTATAATTATCGTAATAATTAAAATTATATAATTCACCCCATTTATAACTATATTTCCGTTCCCATTAAATTTTAATTTTTATTCTTAAGTAATTACCGTATTAATAAAATTAATAACTTTTTAATTAAATATTTTTTCATATTAAATGGTCGTAAAATAATATTTTTTTTTTTATAATTTAATACCCCGTCCATTTTAACCGTTACATCATTAACCTTAACCACCCATTTATTATAATTTTTTTTATTTAACTTTTTTACTATAAAAACGTTCTTTAATTTATTATTTAACCCCACATTAATATAATTAATTTTATTTTCCCCTTTTTAATTTAACCCGTTAATTAAAATTAATTTACTTTTAAAATCGACGAAAAAATCGCCGAAATATTAAAAAACACCTTAACGTATTTTAATTAAATCTTAATAAACGACTTAAATTAATTATTTATTTTTAAATTTCTCGATTAAAACTTAAATAAAAACCTTATTATTATATTACCCATTAAACCTTTTTATATTAAACTATTATATTAAACGTTACCATTTTTTAATTAAAATTAAAAATTTAATTTTTAAACATTTTTTTTTCTCCGATCCGAAATATATTATATTTTCCAAAATAAAAAAATTTAATATAACCACATATATTAAAAAATCTTTTTACTCGTTAATTTAAATTAAACATTTATTTTTAATTAAAATCATTTCTTCGATTTTATAAAATAAATTAAAACTATTTAATAAATTATTTATAAAAGTGTTAAAAAAGTTATTAAAAAATTTATATAAACTTAAATCGTATTAATAAAAAACGATAAATATTATAAAATTTTAATCGTTTATTACTTAAAAAATATTTATATATTAAATTATCGTTTAACGTGATAAACACTTTTTTAAAGATTTTTATTAATTAAAAAATAATTAATAAAAATATATAATAATTCCCATAAACAACGATAAACTTATATTATATAAAATTAAAATTAAAATTATTTTCATTAATAAAAAAAAAAAAAATAATAACCTTTTATTTTTAAAGTTATAATATTTATACTTAAAAATATAAATTAAATTAATTAATATAAAAACCCTTTTTATATGTGTTTTAATAACTTTAATAACCCATTTAAAATTATTAATAATTTTATTATAAAACCCCACGTTTATTACATTTATAACCATAATATAAACTTACATTAATTTTTATTTTAATTAATTTTTTAAATTTTTAATTTATAATAATTATTTTAATTTCCATTTAATTAATAATATATTTAATTATTATTAATATCGCCGTTTATTTTAAAAACCTATAATTAATTATTTAACACGTAAATAATATTAAAAAATATATCGGTTATAAATTTAATAATAATATATTTAATTTTTTTATTAATTAATAAAAAAAACATTTAATTATAATTTAATATTAAAAGTAATAAGTCACGATGTTTTTATGTGTAATATTATATAATATATTACGATTTTATAATTATATAAATGTATAAATTATAATAACATTTAATTGTTATTACTTTTAAAGTATATTAACGGAGCGGTTAATTAATGTCCCGGTTATAAAGTTAATATATAAAGACCTTTTAAAGGAAATTATTTTATGGTTTTTTTTTTTTTTAACTTTTCATTTTAAATATTTTTGTTAATAAAGTATATAATCCCACCGTTATATAGGTTTTATTTTAATTAAAGATTTATTTACCGTAATATAATATTTAAAGTTATTTATTCGTTTTATTTTTTTAATTTAAAAGTTTACCCCCGAAATTTTTTTTTTCTTAAATACGTAAGTATTTACATATTAATTTAATTTTTTTTAAATTATAATATGCTTAAAGTTTTGTTTTTAATTTATATTTAGTTTTTAAAAGTTTTTATCTTCCCAAACAAAATTCCTTATATTAATGGTTATAAAGTTTTACCTTTACTTATAATAAAATACCTTTTAATATTATTTATTCCATTATTAATTAACGATGGTATTTAAATTATTAAGTAAAGGCTTTAATAAAGATATTAAGCCGTTTATTAACCAAGTTAATTAATTAAAATTTACCTTTATTCCCTTAATTATATAACTTTAAATTAATGAGTTTTTACTTACGGTTAAAAATGAATTTTTAACTTTAAGGGAAGTATTAGAACCTTTAATAACTTAAAAAATTATTTGATTAATTATTTAATAATAAAATTAAAAGCTTATTCTTTTTTTTAAAAAAAAAAAAAAAGGGAAAGCTTTGCTTATTAATTAATTTCTTAGTTAAAATAAATATACCCTTTAATTAAACCTACGATAAAGCTTTATTACCTTACCCTTAAAACTTAACATAATAAGGGTATTATTAATGACCATTATTCGAGCCGGGTGTAGTGGCGAGCCTGCAAAATCAGTTTCATCCCATTAAAAATGTGATATTTTTATGGCTTATAATATATCACCTTTTGGGTATTTATAAAATTTAAATATATTAGGCTTTTGTGCGAGTTTTTTTCTTTATTTTAATATTAAAAACGTATTTTTTAGATTTATTTTAATTAAGTTATTAATTATTAAAATGGTAAGAAATTTTTGTATAAGGAATATATTAAAGTGATTTAATTAAATATTATAATGAATAACGCTTTTTAAGATATGCGAAAATAATAGTTAAAAAAAGAAAATTTATAGCTTTAAAATGATATAAAAGTTTTATATATATTTTAATTAATATTTGTTGTACGTTATATAAAAGGTTTTGTTATATAAAATGAGTTTTCGAATTTGTATGGTAATATATTTAATATAATATAAATATTTAAATATTTAATAATTATAATAAATTTATATATAATTTAAAAGCTTACGATTTCTTTTATTAAATAATTATTTTTTTATATTTATAAAATACTTAATGGCGATGATATTCGATTATATCGTTTTGGTGTATTTTTTATATAAAAGTTTTTTATAATTTTAATGGTTAATAACTTTATTAAAAGAAATTTAAAAAATATATTTTTAATATTAAAGTAAAGAAAAAGATGTAAAGAAGAATTTAATATAAGTTATTTGTATAAAAACGTTAATATTATTAAAATACAAGGTTTGAAAAATGGAAGATTTTGGTGGGGTGAAATTAATTTTACGGGCTCGCCATTATACCCGGTTCGAATAGTGGTTATTAATAATAAATTTATTTTAAGTTATATTATTTATTATCTTAAATAAATTAATAACATTAAAAGATTAATTATGAATCGTTTCTTTTTTTTTTCTTTTTTTTGCTCTTTTTTTTCCTTTTATTCCCCTTACTTTTTTTTATACCCCTTATTTTTTCATCTTAATTTATACGTTGTAAAACCTAGTTATTCTTTTAATAAAATAAAATAATAAATTTAAAAAACCGGATAACCTTTAATGTATTTTTAAAGCATAATTAATAATTTTATCCTTATTTTTATTAAAGATTTATATTAAGGATTTACGTTTTTTATTAAATGGTTTAAATCTTACATTTAAAAAATAAAAAATAAATACAAAGAATAAGTTTTAAGTTAATTAATAAGAATTTTTTAAGGAATATATTTAATTTATATAACTTTATTTATTTATTAAAAGTAAAGTTAAGTTAATCTTTTAACTTTTCTTTATTAAAAATAATATTAATCGATATATTAAAGTTAAATAAATATATAACTTATTAAAATTATTATATAATAACTTTAATATTAAGGTTTAAGTTAAAAATAACTTTTATAAATTTAATATATAATTAAATAAATAATTTTTTAAATTTTACATGCTTTTTATATCGTTAATAAATAAAAAGAAAATTTTAATATTTAAATAAAAAGAAAAATTAAACCATTAATTAACCGTTAATCTTTACACTTAAGTATTTTATTATTATTTAAATAAAAAAATAAAATTTATTAAATTTAAAAACCTTTATTTAACGCTGGTTTAATAACACGTTAAAATTATTTAAAAGAAAATTAACTTTATAACTTTTTAACCTTAACTTAAAGTTAAAGTTACCCTTAATATTACAAGAATAATTTTTACCGGTTTTAACATTTTTTATTTAATTACAAAGATCGTAACCCGGGCATGTATAAAAAAGCCTTTTTAAATTCTTTTAATTCCCCATTAACGTAACGTTTTTACAACGTTTAACACGGATTTAATTTGTTACTTTTATAAGTAAAAAGGTTATTTCTTTAATAATTGCTTGGCGCGTAATATGAGAATCGAAACGGTGGCCACCATCCTAAAAGAAGAAATAATGGAATACGATAAAAATAATGTCGATTTAAAATTAAAGGAAAATAACGTTTAAATAAAGCTTTTAATTTAAGCTTTCCCTTATATATTTATTTATTAACATTTACTTTTATTAATCTTAACTTTTTTAATCCCATGATAAGAAAATTACAATTTATAATTAATATATTAATTCGCTTACGAAGTATAAACGTGGCAATGACGATATAAACGTTAATAAATATTAAAACATAAACGTATATAATTGTTAACCGACGAAACGTGCGTTTAATAATAAATATATAAAACTTCCTTACCATTTAATTTAACTAGTTTATTATAATTAAAAGCTTTAATAAATAAACCATTAATTAAATTAATAAAATAATCCATATTAATATTTAAATATAAAGTAAAGGTTTTTATAACGTATTTATCTTTTTAATAAACCTAAAGGATCGCTTTTAATTCCAAGTAATATTAAGGTTTAAATTCTTAACGAAACATAATATCATGTTAAATAACCAACGTTAATAATTAATTTTCCTTAAGTTATTACCTCCCCGCCATCGTTACGCCTTTAATATTACGTTAAAACTTTTTATTTTTTAAAGAAATATAAATAAAATTATATAAAAAAATATAAAACGTTATAATTATTTTTAATCTTATACCTTAAAAGAAAAATAAACCATTATAACATTTATATATTCCATAATAAATCTTATAATTAAAATAAACTAATAGTTTTTCGTTACCATCCCACCTTTTTTTTCTTAACTTTCCGTTAAATTTTTAATACATTTTACATTATTATTTATTATAAACATTTATCTAATTTTAAGCTTAACGTTTATTAAAAAAATATCGCGTTTTTAATGAAACTTTAACGTAACTTATGGGTTATTAAATGTTTTTACCTTATTATATTAAAAACTTAATTTAACTTTTAAGGAAAAATTATAATAAAAAGATAACTTTATTTAAAAATAAATTATAGAAAAGTTCCTTTTTTATTTACATGATTTAATTAAAGTGTTTTTAAAAAAAAATAATAATTCATTACTACCCCATTAACCTTTTAATTATAAAATAAACTTAAAAAAGGGTATTAATTTCATTAAATTACACCTTTTTTATAATATGAATACAAAGTACTTATAAACCTTAAAAGAATATTTATTAAATTATTTACATAAAAAATAAATCGTACTTAATATAATTAAATATAAATCCTTTATTTTCTTCGTAAAAAAATTAAAAAGTAACCTAAGGTTTTATATTAATTACTAGGAATTAAACGCCTACATTAAGAAAAATTATTATTTTTTTTCTTTAATTAATAAAACGTTAAAAAAGATTTTTAAAGTTAAGGTTTTTATAAAGTTCGACATTTATTAAACTTTCCATTACATTAAAATGGATCCCGTTTTAAAAAACCTTATTACCTTTCAAATCCGTTTTAAATCGTATAAGTATTACGTGCTTTTTTTTAAGTTAAATAATAAACTTAATACGTTTTAAAAGTATATTAATTAAACTTTTTTTTTGTTTTTTAACGATTTTTGCACGGCGTATATAAATGATATTTTAATTTATTTAAAAGATTTATTCCTCCACGAATATTATGTGTAATAAATGTTAAAACGCCTGCGTTTTATTAGCTTATAAATCGATATTTAAAAAAGCAAGTTTTTAATTACGAAAATTAAGTTCTTAAAGTTTATTATTTTTACCTCTAATATGGTTATTAATTAAGGTAAAATTAAGGTGGTTTAAGATTAAAAAACATTTTCCCGGGTTTAAAAACTTTAATCGTTTTTAAGTTTTTATAATTTTTATTAATAATTTATATTAAAGTATAATCGGATTATAAAACCTTTATATTTCTTTACCGTTATTTCGTATTAAATTTAAATTAACAAGCATATTAAGGCGTTTAAAGCGTTAAAAATAACCTTAACCATTTTTTTAATTTTAAAGCATTTTTACAAGAATTGAAAGGTTAAATTAAAAATTAACGTTTTTAACGGGGTGATTTTTGAAGCTTTTTTATAATTAAATGAATTAAAAAATTAATATTTAATAATTTTTTTTTTAAAATAATAATTTTTTCGAAATATAATTATTTCATTTATAATAAGGAGCTTTTCGCCATTGTAATAATAATAAAACTTTAAGAATATATATTCATTTTATTAAATAATAAATTTAATATATTTATAAACCATTAAATGTTATAATACTTCGCCATTAAAAGAATATTAAACTTTTATTAAATTAATTAAAGTAAATACTTATTTTAATTTAATTATAAGCTACATTATTATTTAAGAAAAGAAAATATAATAATTAATGTTTTATTTTAAAAAACAACCGATTTAATTATTTAAAAAATGATTAAAAAGTATAATTAATTTATTATTTTATTACCCCTTTTAATATTTTACGATAAAATAAATCCTTTATAACCTTTAATTAATAAACCTTTAATAAATTTATTATTTTTTAACCTTTAATATATTTTAATTATAATAAAAGTTTTCGAAAAAAAACCATTTCAAGGTATTAAGTTAATCGACGTTATTTTAATAATTAATTGGAATGTTACTAAGTTAAAAGCGTAATGCGAATAAATTAAGAAAGGAAAAAATGGGTACGCTTTATGGGATGGATTGTTACTTTTAAAAGAAAAGTTAATAATTTTAAATAACGAAAAGCTTTACATTAAGTTATACGATAAGTTTTACCGTCCTTTAAATCGAATGTATTTAAATTAAAATAAAATGCGTATAATAATGTTAAAAAGGTATTCATGGCTTAACATAAAAACGTTTATAAATTATTATTATGTTTATTATAAATAATGTTAAAAAAATTAAAACTTTAAAGTTAAATTAATAAATTTGCTTTAATTACTCTTTGTTAATAAATAAATATAATAATATATTTTAATGGATTTTAAATCCATGCCTTTTAATTATAAAAGGTTTAATTTAATTTTAATAATTATTAATTAATTAAATAAAAAACCTTTTTTATTATTTATGTATAAAATTTATACCGTTGCGTAATTTATAAACTTATATTACAAGCACATTTAACGCATTTATAAAACCCTTAAAATGATTACATTTAATAAAAGTCTTTAATTTATAATCGTTTTTTTAAATAAATTAATTAAGTTTACCGGGGTAAATTTTTATAAATTAATAACGGAGCACTTATAATTTAACGATTAAATAGAAATTTTCAATCAATTTATTTAAATAAAATTATAACCTTTTATGGATTATTTTTAAAATAATTAATTAAAAATATTACCTTATTTAAATTTCGCATACGTTATTTAATTGTATTTAAGTATAAGGCTTTCCTTTGTAAAAGTGGAAATGGGATTTATTTTAAAGATAATCTTTAATTAATAAGTTTGCATTTGTAAATCCAAAACCCCTTAAAAAAAACTTAATTATACCGTTGTTTAATCATTAATAAAACGTTAAGCTTCCGTTATATAATAAACTTATAAAAACCTTTTATTAATATAAAATTATTAAAACGAATAAATTAATAAAAAAAAATAATCGATAAATTAAATAATAAGCGATTAAGTATATATTTGTAAAGGTAATTAATAAATAAATCGCTTCCATGATAATTTAAATTACTTAATAATAAGTTTTTTTAAAATATTAACGAAGTTTTATTATAACGCTTTTAAAATCGATTTATTTTTAAATATAAAAATTTATTGAATTTTAAACGCGAGTTAATTAATTAAAGCTTTAAATAATTTAATCTTAAAATAAATAATAAATCCTTTGCTTTTAATAAAAATTAACGGGGAATAAAAGTACGAAGTATTTAAAATATTAAACTTTAAACTTTTTAAAAGAAAGTTTTAATATAAAATGGATTAAATAAATTGTAACCTTAACTTAATGTGGTACCTTTTTAAAGATTTTTTTAATATGTTAATTAAAATAAAAGATTTTATGATTTACATTTTAAAGTTATTAATCCCCCGGTTAGATTTCGGTAATAAATTAAAGCCGTTATAGAAAATAAAATATTAAAAGTAATGGATAAAAATAATTTATTTATTATAAGAAAAAAGGAAATTAAAGGAATAAATTATAAACGCATTAATAAATAACTTATTTTTTTTATAAATTAAATTTTTTTTTAAAAAAAAGGGTTATATAATGGCGCTTAATTATTGTTATTTTTAAAGTATATTAACGGAACGGTTAATTAATATTTTAATTATAAAATTAATATATAAAGACTTTTTAAAAGAAACCACTTCGTAGTTTTTTTTTTTTTAACTTTTTATTTTAAATATTTTCGTTAATAAAATACGTAATCCCGCCATTACATAAGCTTTATTTTAATTAAAAATTTACTCGCCGTAACATAAATTATTTATTTTTAAACTTATGTTAAATGTAACTTTATATAACATAAACCACATAAAGTTATATAAAACCATAAAATTCCTTTTATTAATAAATTTTTTTTATTATTAACACGTTTTTTTAACGTTAATGCCATTTAAACGCCATTTAAAAACATTATTTTTAACTTTATTATCGCCTTTTATAATTTTATTTTAACTTTTTTTAACCTTATTTAACCTTTTTTAACCTTTAATTATTATTATATACATTATAAAAATTTTATTATTACTTATATTTTTATTTATTTTTAAGGTTTAATTAATTATTTATCGTGATAAATTATAACATATTTTAATCCATTTAACGCTTTTACACATAATCCCGCAAATAACCAATCAGCCTTGCGGCTCCATTGCTTATCCCAGCAACGTTCTCCAAGCTTAACAACGCTTTCCAAGCTTCAACACTTAGAAGATTACCTGCATCAGCTTGAAAATGCCTGCCGATCCGTCAATCTCATATACTTCGCCAGCCTTGCTGTTACCACTGCGGCAGTCTCGGCGAATGTGTCCAAGCTTCCCACACTTTTAATATCTCTTATTATCCTAGTCCCTAGCAACGTAGTTGTTACCTTTATCAGGTGCTTTGCCGATGCAGCTACAAAACAAAGTACGCTGCCAAGCAGTCCATTCCTTAACGTTATCCTTAACGCCAAGAATAAAACGTACCTATATTTATATATTTATAGTTTTATTTTTAAAGTTATAAATAAAATATGCTTATATTTATACATTTAAGATTTTATTCTTTGTATTATTGTTTTATGAGATTAAATACGTGAAGGTTATAACGTACGTGATAAAATTATTATTATCGTATTAATTTATATCATTCGCCGATAAAAGTGAGGATAATAACGTTATATTATTAAAGTTCTTATATTTAATCGTTAATTCCTTTAAGGCTTTTTCCAGCCTATTAACCTGAGCTTGCGACGAAGTAATAACATCCTTAAATCCCGATGTTATTAATCCTTCCCTTCTAAATTAAAAGGCTTGAAAACCGTGACTTAATCCTTCGAATAAATACTTAAAACGGAGGAAATGTTATTATAAAAATAATAAATCACGATACTTTTATATATAATATTATATAATATATTATAATTTTATAATTATATAAACGTATAAATTACTTATTTTTAAACCTATATTAAGCGTAACTTTATATAATATAAGCTACATAAAGCCACATAAAGTTACAAAGCTCCTTTTATTAATAAATCCTTTTTATTATTAATAAATATATTATTAACGTTATTTTAAAATATTAAAATAATTTTATTATTTTTTTAAATATTATTTTAACCGTAATATATTTTTAATCGTAATATATATTCGTTAATTATTAAATTATATATTTATTACATTAATTACCGTTCCCGTTATATATAAAAAGTTTCCGAATATTTTAATATATTTCGAAATTTTATATAATTAATTTTAATATTTAACGAAATATTTATTTATTTATTTATTTTATTATTATTAAAAGGTTTATTTTTTATAATAAATGCTCGTAAATCGTTTAATAATTTAATTAATTAAACTCGTAAAAATATCGAATAAATTTCGTTATTATTTCGTTTTTATTAATTAATAAAACTTTATTAATTAAGTTTAAATCGAAAAATTTAAATAAATAATTTATTAATATATATTATTATTATTATTATTTATTTTACACCGATTTACCTAAGTACGTAATTATGTTTAATTATATGGTATGTGGAGTTATTATAAATAAATGTTTATATAATTAAAACGGCGTTTCGTTAATTATACATTATATTTTTTTTATTATGAATAAGTTTATATATTTATCTTATTAAAAAATAAAAAGAAAACCTTATAATAATTAAAATGAAAAATTTTTTATTCCTTTATAATTAATTTTAATCTTTTATATTATAATTATAACCTTTCCTTTTTTTTCCTCCCTTAGGTTTTTTTTCGATTATATTTTATTATATAATACTTAAAGCTGTAATTTAAGGGGGTTATTTTTTGTTTTTAATTAAATTAAAAGGTTTTTATTATATGGTTTATTTTAAAACAAACCAAATATTATTTGCAATATTAAATTATTTGCGTTACATTGTAATTTTATTTACATATTATTAAATTATTGTTTTTAAAAAGGGTAAATATAAGGTAAAAAGCATACCCTTTGTATCGTTAACGTGGTTTATTAAGGTAATATAATCCCTTTATTATTATTTAATCATTAACGGTCCATTCTTAAACTTTTAAAGGTGTAATAATAATAACTTTAATAATTTTAAAAGTAATAACCTTTTTAAAATGCTTGGCCTTTTAAAAGATTTAAACTTAGTTTGCGTTTAAGTGGCATTACCACTTAAGCGCTTCCTTATTATTACAAAATTATAAGGTTTAATTTTATTAAAATACGTATTTAAAAACCTGTTAAAATTGGTGGTAATTAAAGGATTTAAACCCTTTCTTTTTATTACGAAAAACCATTATAATAAAAGCGGACCAAGCACATAACCATTGCGTTAAATCACCTTATTAATATATAAGTTTTATTAAAATAATAAATAATCCGTATATTATAATATTTAATAATATTTAAAAAACGTATAATTTTAATAAATTATTTAATTTTAATATTAATTAATTTAAATGATTTATAATTTATAATTATTATAAATTTTTTTATTTAATAATATTAATATTATAATAATAATATAATTTTTAAAAAAAATTTTAAATTAAATAATGTGTTTATATATCCGTAAATTTTTTAAAAAAATAAACCATTAAATATAAAACGTTTTAATTATTATAAAAATATAATTAAAATAAAATTATTTTAACGTATAATTTATTAACGTTTAATTTAATTATTAA
>MU405520.1:0-12135 GCA_022836615.1 Annulohypoxylon bovei var. microspora | reverse complement strand
ACCCCTTTTCTTAGACCTTTTCCCAACCAACAGCTTTCTGCGAAGAAAAATTTTTGGGGTCTTTTTTTTCTTTTTCCCGGTCCCCGTAACTTTGGAAGGGCAAAAACGCCCCGGAGCTTGCGAAGGTCGCGTTTTCCCGGACATTGTGGAGGGCCGTACCGGGTAAAAGAAAAAAAAGACCCTAAAAATTTTAAATATATTTATAACGTATAAACATAAATAATAAACCTTTATACACATAAAAAATAATTCAAAAATAATTTAACACGTAATTCGAAAAATAATTAATTAAAAAAATAATTTAAAAAGGTTATTACACGCATAAGTAATTAAAAAATAAATTTAAAAAAAATGCATTTAATTAAAAATATAAATGAATTTAATTAATTAAAAGCGTTTTATTAATGTTAATTAAATTCGAAAAAACTTATTAATTTTTTATTAATTATTTATTAATTTTTTAATAATATATAATTAATTATTTAAAAGTTTAAACATAATAATATTTTTTAAACGGATAAATTTTTATAAATAAATTTTTTCGTTAATATGCCTTAATTTAAAGGGTCTTTGTGTTGTTAGTTTTAAGTGGAAAAAAAAGAATAAATTAATTAACGCAAAGCCATCCGTTTAAATGGCATAATATCCTAAGTTTAATTAGAGGATTTTTTTATTTCATAATAAATCAACGTTTATCCACTTTTATTATTTATAATATAATCATTTATAATTTATTATTACAATTTAATTATCTTTAATTTTAATTAGTTAAAATCATTCCTTCCCCCCCAATTGTATATAATAATAATTACAAAGTTCTAATATTAATTACAACGTTTTAATATTAATTCTTATTTTAAATTATTACGTAACTATATAATAATTTTAATAATAATGTTATTCATTTTATATATTATTTTTTCCTCTTTTTCTTTATTTTTTATTATTAAAATAACCTTTACTTATTTAATATATTTATAAAAAAAAGGTAAAAGTGAAAATCACCATCTTTAAATTTGATTTTATCTTTATTTTTTCCTACTATTAATATAAACTCATTATAATTTATGTTATTAAATTAGAGTATAATTTCTTTATTAAATCTTTTTATCATTTTTACAATGCCGCGTATAAATCCATTACTATCGAATTTAAATTATGCGTAAAGTTTTTTACCTATTTTTTTTTCTTTAAAGTTTCTAAATGTTCAATATTATCTCATAACCTTTAAAAATCATGCGATCTTTATATTAATTTTATTTAATATAAATCTTTTTAATAAAATTAATATTTATTATTTTAAATATTTTGATGTAGATGTATTATTTTCTTTTCACATATTTAATAATAATGGTGTTTATTATAATGTTATTTATTATACATGTTATATTATTATTGGAAATGTTTGGGTTAAAAATAAAGGTTGTAATGAGTACGCAAGAAGAGCGTAAACATTTGTTACTTAACTTGTAGAGTTGGTATTAATATGTTTAAATAAAGTGGATTAATTGAAAATTTTAAAGCATGCGATTTTATTTTTTTTGATAAATCGTAACCCGTTTAATTTGAATACCATTATTATAATTTTTTAAGATTTAATTTTTCGTTGATTTTTTATTAAATAGTATTATTTTTATGTTTACGAATATTTAAAGTATGCAAAGTATTTGTTTACTCCTAGTTTTAATTATTAGGACTTCCCCATTTATAAGCCTGTATTAAAGTTTTAAAGGAATCTCGGTTATATAAAAGGCAATGGTTTTTTTATTTATTTTAAAACTTATTAAATTTCGGTGTTTTATAATGGTATGGAATTAACTTATATTATTTCTTAAGCTTAGAATTTATAATATATTAAGAATCGTATGTGTTTTTATATTAAATTATTTTTGCAAACAAATATTATCAATAATTTTATTAACATTGTTTATTTTCGTATTAATTTATATTGGTATTTTAATAAACATTATTTTACTGTTATACTTAAACCTAATCCTGATAATAAAGGAAAATATAAGCTTATAATGTATATAACAAATTTTCTTGATAAAATAATTTAATATTCTATAAAAATTTTTTAATGATTTTAAAATAAGGAATTATTAGATTTTATTAGAATTTTATATTAATTCCTCTTCACACATTTTATTTTGGCATTTTTGGAGATTTTAATTGCTTAGTTAATTATAAAAATGAAAAGTTAAAATATTTAGCTTTTTTTATTTAAATAATTTATTAATAATAAAGAGGATAATACTTTCTTTAAATATACAAAATTAAATATATTTAATAAAAACCTTAAATTTCCTAAGGATCTTAAAATTGGTAATAAACATTCTTATTTATAATTAAATAATAAGGAAATATTCTTTTTTAATAAAGATATTAAAAATAATACTTACTTTATTCGATTATATCCGTTTAATCAACCTTTTAATTACCCACCCAATTTAATGATTTTTACAAATAATAATAATTATGGGAATTTTAAAGTAAATAAAGTATTTTATTTATTTATAAGTTCTAATCTAAATATGTTAATATTATTTAATACCATGGTGGATAATATAATTAATCTTAATAAAAAGCTTACAATTATGTTTTTATTTAAATTTGATTAAGTTCATTTAAAAACCTTTAATATGATTATTAAACTCTTTAATTCCCATAGTTTTAATATAAATCAATTAATAAAATCTAAAAAAGAAATTTTTAATTAAATATATTTCTTATATATACTTTTAGGATTATTAACAGTGTTATGGGATATTAGGGTATTTTATTTAAAAGATTAATCTATGTATTCTTATTTATTTATTCTTCTTATATATGATTTTAAATTTAAAAAAATATTTACCTTAACTTATCTTATATTAATTAAATAATAACTTATATATTTATATTAAAATTTCCAATTAATCTCCTTGTACTACAATTACAAAATATACTTTATATATTGGCATAATCTACATATTTACAATATAAAACTTAATTATTAAGGTTAATACCATTACTTATAGCGTTTATTACTCCTAAAATTAAAAATATTATCATTATCATCGTTATTATTTATAAATCAATTAATATTTTTATTTTTGTTAAAATTAATTCTTTAATATATGATATGGGTAAAAAGTAAATTAATAAAGCAAATACAAAAGATAACTTATATACCATTTATCTCTTATTAGATTTTGCATTTCTTTATTAGAGATGGAACATCTTTGTTTTTATTTTCATTATTATTATCACTTTCCTTAACTTCATTATTAATAATAAAATCGATTATTTCGTTAAGGATAAGTTTTGGTTAACCACTCGAAAGCTTTATATATAATGTAAATGATTTTCTTTTTAAGTTTTTATAGTATAATATAATAAATATTTTACCTTCCTTTTTATCTTTAATTATAGCTACAAATAATATCTTTAAATTCTTAATTAATTATATGTTTAGGTTTAATTTTAAAACGCTTTTACCTTTTATAATTATTTTAACTTAAGAATTAATGTTATATTAAACTTATTATAATATTAATGTTAATTTAATTGAGGTACTTTCCCTTTAAACTATATTTTTATTTTTCCTAAATTAGTTTAACCATACTTATAATTTAAAGTAAAGAGAACCCTTTTCTAAGAAGCTTAAATTGCTAAATATTAAAGTTACATTTAAAGTTATTCGTAGGCTTTTTCCAAGTACTATAACGTATATTAAGGAACGTTTTAACGGTATATTTAATTTAAAACCAACATAAATAATAAAGTTATTTCTAAGCTACTTAATAAGTTTACCAGAATAATAAATATATTAATTATTTCTTAACTTATTTTTCCTTTTATTCAACGCCTATTAATATCTTTTTAATATAAAATCATTATATATAACAAATACATAAAAAACATATAATCCTTGCTTAAAAAAATCTAATAAAAGGGTTTAATCGTTTCAATTAAGGAAAAACTATAATTTCATAAAGAATTTATATTAAAAAAATAATTTTAAGGTAACTCCATATACGGCAATATATTATATCTAAAGCGGTAAATAAATATAACCAAAAAATAAGCAAACTATCCACTGCTTTTATATGATAGGTTCTTTAATGTTAATAAAGCTAATATTTATTAATTTATCACATATATTATTAAATCTTAATAAAACTTATTCTTAGGTTTGTTTACTTTTATATGGATTATAATGATGTCGTTATTAACGTTTACCAATTTTCCTAATAATTAATATTGTTATAAAGTAATGTTCGAAAAGACCATAATCTTAAACTATTAAATACAAAGATAATATTACTTTCCTTAAATTAACATTTATTATTATTAAAAATATGTGAATTAATAATGAAATTACTATAATTAATATACCATAAAATATTTAAATAAGAAAAGTTAAATGGGAAATTAATAATAATAATGAAAATGATTATAACATTTTTATATTTAATAAATTAAAATTGTTTTTCTTATCTCTCCACCCTAATAATGTTGGATATAAAAGAAATATTAAAGTTAGATTTAAAGTATTATCTTAAGGCTCAACCGCTACATATTGAAGTAGATGGTTAGAATAGAAAAGATATAATAATGAATAATATTTTTCTTTAAAATATATAAGAATAAACAAAACAAATATATATATATATAAACATAAATTATATAATAAAGATATTTTAAATATAAGAAAATAAAATTAAATATTAAGGTTATTAAGGTAGGTATTTATGTTCAAATGGTTAATGTAATAAAAATCTTAAATCCTCTTAATCATAATAATTATCATAATTTAACGTTACCATTTATAAATAACATTTTTAAAACCTTATTGAAATTGGGTTATTAGTATTGCCTACCTAAATCCATATTAACGGTTATGTGGTAAATGTTTTAATATATTTTAAAAACAAATTAATTAATCATCTAACATTATCATTAATGTTTTAATTATATATTTAATTTCTTACTAATTAATTAAGGCTCAAGGTACATTTTTATTAATGTAAGGATATAAATGTTATGGGTAATTACGTATTAAAGAAATTGTATTTTCCAATGATTATCAATGATTAAAGATAATAAGATTACTTTTATTTTAGAAATATCTTCTTGCATAATAATATCATATAGGTCTTAAAAAAGTCAAGGATTAATATTTATTTTTATATTTAAAACAGGCATAAAACTACCATATATCATGATACACATCTTTTATTTACTTCTTTTAAACAATGATACTTTAAGAGCATATATTAAGCTAATATAACTTCACAAAAAAACTATATTTATATTAATTAATTTTTTAAATTTATTATATTAACATTTTCACCAAAATTTTCCTTAATATATAATTAAAGATTATAATGCTTTTAATTTAATCATTATATGGTGTTTTCAAGTAAAATATGAATTTATATATATATTAATAAAATATAAAAAATTGTTAATATATAAATAAAATGATTTAAATAAAAAAGAATAATATAAAATCATATTTATAAGCTTTTAAATATTATTACCTTTAAATTAATATTCTTATCATTTAAGTTTTTTGCTTTGTTTTAATGAAATATATCATTTAATAAATATATTTCTAATTATTTTTAGCTTTTCCCTAATGTAATACCCATTAATTATATCAATCCAATCTTAAAACTAAGTATTAAAATAAATGTAAGACATAGAGATATTAATGATAACTTAATAATATTAAATAATAAATCTAATTATCATGTAAAACAAAGATAACATAAATAATCAAATTGTGGCTTTGTTTTTTGTATTAAAATAAATACAAGACATAAAAATGCTAATAACCATTTAATAACATTAAATAACAAATTTAATCATCATGTAAAACGAAGATAATATAAACGATCAAATTGCGACTTTATTTTTTATATTAAAGTAAATGTAAGATGTAGAAATACCAATAACCATCCAATAATATTAAATAATAAATCCAGTTATTATACAAAATAAAAATAATATGGATTATTAAATTACAACTTTATTTCTTATGTTGAATCTAAGGAATAAAATGTAAATACCATTAATACTTATTAGATCTTAAATAATGTTATAAACAATCTTAATAATGCTTTCTTAATAAAAGAAATTACTTCAATTAATAAAAATTTTCTTTATTTTATTAATAATTGTTATAAAACATTTTATATATTTAATTTTTAACATATAACCTAAGATGAAGGAAATTTACCATTAAAATGGTATTATATGTGTTTATTATAATATTGTGGTATTAATATGATAGTATTATCCTGGGAACTATTTTTACAATATTTTTTAAATATTTTTAAAATCCCTTTCTCCTCAAATCAAGGAAATTTAACTTATTAATTTAATTGTTTAAAATATTTTAATTAATGCTTAAAATTTATGAAGATTTATAATTCTTATACCAAGGTAATTAAAAAGGGTATATTATTGTGTAATTGTTAATTAATAATAATATAAAATTTATACATTTATTTTTTTTTATTTAAAATTAAATAACTTTATTTAATTAAAAAAAGGTTTTTTTTAATTTTAGTTATATTTGGTATGATTATTAAATTTATCCTTGATCTTAAAAGTAATTAATTTGTTAATTTTATATATTAAAAGATTTTTAAGTATATATTAATTTTTTTTAATAATGTATATTTAATGGCTAAGATTTTACCTTATCTTATAAAGGATATAATTAATAATATCCATGTTATTTAATATAATCCTAATAAACCTAAAAAGTAAAATATTATGTTATAATTAAATTTACATAAGTTTATTATATAAAAAGTGTTAGTTTGGTTTTGAAAATATAATTATTTATATATTTATATATTAATAAATAATGATTTTTAATAAGATTAAGGTAACGAAAAGGAGTATATTCCACCCGCCTTCATATTTAACTTAATTTATATTAATAATATTTAAGGAAAGGCTATGGAAAAGGTTAATTATATTTTAAAATAAAATTAATTTAATCTTATTTTTAAAGGAAACGTAATTAACATTATACTTAATTTACTTATTAACCATAATATTGGTGTTAAATTTAAATATTATCATAACATTGTTAATAAAAAACCTATTAATATTAGTGATGATACTTACTTTAACAATATCTTTAATAAATAAGATTAGTTTGAAATATTTTAATAATTTAATTTATTATTTTAATAAATTCTTATAATAATAATAATTATATTGTTAAATTTCTTTAATATAAGCTATAATTAATTTAATAATGTTTAAAAAATATTATTCGTTTAATAATCCCTTAAAACTAAAATATAATAATAGAAAATTAATAAAGAAGTTAATGATAAAAAGGGTATAAACATTATTAAAAAATTTATAGATGGGAAACCATACGTTTGCGTTTTTTTAAGGAATTGATTTGTGAATTTTAAAGATTCGCATTATTTCGAGTTCATATTTATTAAGCTGTTTTCGTACGGTGTTAGCGGTCCGTTTTCGATGAATAGCGATCAAATGTGTGAATTATAAGAAAATGTTGAATAGAATTTCAATATAAGAATGTATGTTTAAAAGTTAATTTTTAATGATTTATTATTTTATTAACTTTTTATTTTAGTTAAACTTCTTTAAAATTTTAATAATACGATGTTATGATAATAATGTATTTAATGTTTCTATTTCTTATATTTAATTGTATTATTAAAAATAATAATAATTAGATTAGTATAATGTAAGCTAAGAAAATATCTTTTAATAATATATTTAATTTATATAATTTATTAAGTTTAAAAGAACTTTTAAAGGTTAATAATGAATTAAAATAAAATAAACTTATTAATAATAATTAAATATAAAAACTTTTGGTAGAAATTGTAGTATATAATTAATAATAATTATTATTAAATAAAAGTAAAATAAAGTAATGTGATTAAATTAAGAATCTAATTATTTAAAATGGGTTATTAATTATTTAGTTTATTATTAATTTAAATAATATATTTTTACCTATTTATATTAAAATAAGTTCAAAATTTAAAAGTTCTTATTATTATTAAACAATTAAACGAAAGATTGAATAATATTTATTAAATATTAAATAAAATTTAAATAAAAAAGTTAATTAAGATCTTATCTTTATTGTTTTTTAGTTTTATATATATTTAAATATTTTTTTCAAAGAAATTGTTAGAATTAAAATAAAAAATAAAGTGTTTAATCTTATTAATTATTATTTTGGAGTAATTGAAATTAACAAGCAAAATATATTCCATTTTTATAAATTTCTTTAATATTACAATAATATTAAAATAGAAAAATTTTATTCCAATTTAATTATCGCAGGTAATGTTTAAGATATTACTAAACTTTTACATTATATTAATAAGTATTTTAGGGAGGACTTTAATTAAGCTACATCTTATAAAAGATCTTAGATTTTAAATTGTTATTAATTATTAAACGATTTAAAAAATAATTTAAATTGGTTGATTACCAAATGGAAAGAAAAGGCAAATTTTATTATTATTATAACCCAAGTTTATTAATGTAATATAATATATTATAAATATTTTAAATTTTAAAAGACTTAAATAAAAGATAAAAAATAAAAAAAATGTTGTTTCGAATGGCTTTAAGAATTTATTAAATTTATATATATAAATAAAAATGGTATATTATATATTAAATAAAAGTTAATTAATTATAATTATTAGAATCTGGTGATTATTGCTTATATTTGTTATAATTATAATTTTATTGTTATTTTTATTATGGTATAAGCCTTAATATTAATCCGTCCGGAGGACACTATTACGCTCAAACTTTTTTAAATAATTAGTCATACAATTGTCAGCAAACTGATAAGTAATTGATAAGGTAATTGATAAGTAATTGATAAGTAATTGATAAGAAACTGATAAGCCTTTTCGAGCTTAGCTGGCACCAGCAAAACGTTCTCAATTGGTTAAATTCATCCACCCCTCTGATTGGGTGCATCATCTTTCTAGACCCACTTTTCAATTGCCCACACACCCAGCAGCCCTTTTAAGCCACCCTTTCAATCAGCCACTTTTCCAACCACGTGTCAAGCCACTTTTGAACCACCAGCTTTCGCGCGCAGGGGCCACCTTTCCAGGGGCTGATTAGTCACCCACTTTACTTAGCTGTATAAAAACGAATTGACTTGTTGAAGATCAGGTCTTCAAGACCACGTAAGCCTTCAAGCCCACGTAAGGTTAGTGGTTAGGATTAGGGTTAGGGGTAAAGATAGGATTAGGGTTAGGGGTAAAGTTAGGATTAGGGTTAGGATCCGGGGGTTTGGGGGGCGGTGGGAGCCCCCCATGTGGGAATGTGTTCTTTTTGCCAGGGAGTCAGTAAGCTGTTCAACCCGTTGTTTAATCAGTCAGTCAGTAAGTAAGTCAATCAGTAAATCAGTCAGCTGTTCAACCAGTTGTTGAATCAACCAGGGTTTCAACCAGTCAGTCAGTCAGTCAGTTGACCAGGTATTCAACCAGTCAACCAGTCAGTAAGTCAGTCAAGTATTCAGTCGGGTATTGAGTCAGGTATACAGTCAGGGATTTAGTCATCTATTCGATCAATTGACCAATTGACCAATTGACCAATCAATCAATTAGTCAATAAGTCAACCAGTTTTTGAACCAGCTATTCAACCAGTTTTTGAACCAGCTTTTGGACCAGCTTTTCAACCAGCTTTTCAACCAGGGTTTCAACCAGTCAGTAAGTCAGTGAATCAGTCAATCAATCAGCTGTTGGGTCAAAAATCGGTCAATTAGATGACTGATAACGTCCTCCGGACGGATTCTGTCTTTTTTTCCACCTTATTGCCCCCGTTTCCCACCCCTTTTCCTACCCTTTTTCTACCCCGTTGTCCACCCCTTTTCTCCCCCGTTTTCCCCAACCAACAGCTTTCTGCGAAGAAAAATTTTTGGGGTCTTTTTTTTCTTTTTCCCGGTCCCCGTAACTTTGGGAGGGCAAAAACGCCCCGGAGCTTGCGTAGGTCGCGTTTTCCCGGACATTATGGAGGGCCGTACCGGGTAAAAGAAAAAAAAGACCCCAAAAATTTTATATTATATTATTAATTATACCATTAAACTAAAGGCTCCTTTATATTAAAAGCTGGTAATGTTTGCTGTTTATTTCCAAGTAGTTGTATAATTGTTAAGGTTTATTAATATAAATAATAAAAATAAGGTTACTTATAATTTCATGGTTAAGATATTTAATTATATTTTTAACGAATATAAGCTATTTTTAATTAATGTATATAATTATATTCTTAAGTATAATATATATTATTATTTATAAAATAATTAAATATAATTATATTATAATATTATATATTATGTTATTCAATATTAATAATAATATTTGAGGATATTTATATTTATTCATTATAAAATAAAAATTTTATTTAATTTAAAAGTCTTCTTTAAGAAAATAGATATTAAATTAAACATTTTTAAAGGATATTTATATTATAATTTTATTTTTTAAGATATATATTTATATAATTATATATTTTTAATGAAAATAATTTTTAAAGTAAGTAAAGTAAAGTGGATAAATTAATATGTTAAATTTAAAGGAAGTATAAAATAAATATAATTTTATTAATATATTTAATGATCATTTAAGATTTATATTCTTTTATTAATAGGTACATATTTATTTAATTTTGAAGATAATGAATCTTATAAGTATATTATAATCATTTAATTAAAGTTATTCATCCCTTAAGAAAAATTCTTATTATTAGAAAAAGGAATATTGTTTAATATATGGAAATAGTTAAGAAAGAACTTTCTTAATTACTTATAATTTATTAAATTTAATTTTAATTTGTTAAAAAAATCCAAGGAAAATATTATATTAAATATAAAAATCTTTAATATATTATTTAATTAAAAAGCGTTAATTGGAGTAGAAGATAACTTCCTTAGTAATGAAAAAAATAATAAGGTTAATAATAAAAAAATTAAAGAAATGAAATAAATTTTTGAAGTTTATAAATTTATAATATTTATTAATATAATTAATAACTTTATTATAAAATATTATAATATAAAAATCTTGGTATTTGAAAATGTGGTTATTTAATTTTTCTAGACATTTAAAGTTGGAGGTATAGTAAAGGTATTTGATTTTTTAATTATTTTAAAGTTAAATTATTATTATAAAATTAAAAATGATTTAAATCTTATGATGGTATAAATTGTTAAGTATAATAATTATATAAATAAGGTTATTAAACAAAATATTAAAATTTAGAAAAAAAAGTTTAAATAATTGAATAAAATGAAATTATAATAAGTTATAAATAAATTAAATATTATACAAAATGTATATTTTAATTTAATTAATGATGGAATAAAAAATAAAAATAATTAAAATATATTTGGAATAAATAAAAATTTAATTGTTGGTTAATATATATAATAGGAAAGTTAAATTATAAATTCCTTTCATATATTAATTAAAATAAGTATTAAATATTATCTTAATAAAATATAAATAGAAGTTATTAGAATTTTAATTAAATATAAGGATTTAAATAAAAAATAATTTATATTTTTTAAGTTAATTTTATATTATTTTAATTAAGTTAATGCTTTAAAGATAAGAGAAATTATAAACATATTTTTTATATATAATTTATAATTATTATATTATTTTAAAAACAAAGGCGGTATTAGTAAAAGTGTTATAATTAAAATATTAATTTAAGCCTTAAAAGTTAAAAAAGTTTAAAAATGAATTTAAGTTATTATAACTTTTAATAACATTAAAACTTATATTAATGGAATAATTATTTATTTTATAATAAAGTTTTTTATTATTAAAAAAAGTAAAATAACTTTAAAGAAAATTATATTATAAAAAAATATCAATATATTAATTATTAATAAATATAATATGATATTTAAGAATAATTTATATAACATCCATATCTAATTTTAATAAGTTTATGGTTGCTTTAATGAAGATTTTGGTAAGATATTTATTATAATTCTTTATGGTAACTTGAAGGCAATAGGTCACGATACGTTTGCGTGTAATACCTTGTGATGTATTGCGATATCCTGTGTTGTATGAACGTACAAATTACCAGCTTTCAAT
>MU405519.1:0-12299 GCA_022836615.1 Annulohypoxylon bovei var. microspora | reverse complement strand
CAGGTCCCTGACCTGACCTGTTGAAGATCAGGTCCCTGACCTGACCTGTTGACCCTTTAAGTGGTTGAAGCTGTGGTTACAGCTGTGTCTGTTGTGGCCGTTGCGGCTGTTGCCCCTGTTTCTTCGATTTCAGCCAATCAGAGCCTTGCATTTCCTTTCCCCTGCAACCTTATTTTTACTTTCTTTTACCTCGCCCCTTGATTATTCATCTTTTTATAAATAAATCTTGCCTTAATTAACTTGTAATAAAATATGAGAAAGAATTAATTTATTAATTTTATTTAAACGAATCGAATGAATTTAATTATATTATATAAAATCCTTTCGTTGTTAAATAATATTTGGTTAAAAAGTTATTAAAAAGTTATTATTAAAAAATAACTTATAAAAAGATGATTAAGTTATACCTTCGAATGCCTTTAAATTTAAATGGGTTAAACTTAATTAAGTGTAATTTAATTAATTTTATTTTTTTAATTATTAATTCCATTTATTGTAATTTAACCACTTATTTCTTAACGATTAATAAAGTTATGTTAATATAATTAAATTCATTTAATTAAACATTTCTTATGATTTTAATTAATTTTAATTATATTAGTTCCAAGGCTTTATTCGTTGTAATATAATTTATTAAATTTAATTTATTAAAATTAATAAAGGCGAATTAAAACACAAGCCTTTAAAACATTAAATACATTAACTTATATAAGGATTTATATGGCAAAACGTGTACCGATTGCGCCCGGACCACCTCTGACACCTTCCCAAATAAGAAATGAATTAATTTCCTAGGTATTTTCTTAAAATAATTTTTAATTAAACCCCGATATAATAACCTTTCATAAATTCAAAGCATTATTATTATTATTATTATTTTATTATATAATTATTAATATATATTTTATTTATTTATTTATTTATTTGTTTTTTCGGTTAATTTAATTTTATAAATTTAATTATTTTTAATATTAAGTTTATTATTTTCGATTTACTTTCCGCCGGCGGTACGTTAACGGTTTTATTTATATCCGTTTTTTTTATATTATTTTTAATAATGTTAATAATAATGTTATTTTATACATTAATAATAAGCTTTTTTTTAAAAACCATTATATAATAACTTTAAATTCGTTTAAATTTAATATAACTTTTTAATAATTTTTTAAAATCGTGAATACGTTTGGTTTAAACTTTTCACGGAACGTTAACCTCGCGTTAACGAATCGTGGGTATTTTATAATAATGTGGTATATTATTTAAATAATTAATTAAATTATTAAATAATATAATAATATAAATCGATATAAAAAAATAATTATATAAACGATTTTTAATGGTTTTTAAACGCTTCGTAATATATAATATAATTATTAACATTTTTAAGTTTTAATTTTTTATTAAAAAAAGAATTTTTTTCGGTTTTATTATTTTTAAAATTAACATTAAAGTAAATTTAATTAAAATAATAATAATTAAAAATCGGTTTAAATTTAAAACGATTATATAAATTAAAACATTTATTAACGTAATAAATTATTTTAAACATTTAATAAAAAATTATTTAATAATAATAATCCCGTTAATAATTTTCACGAATAAATTTAAAAGTAAATTTATTAAATTAAATATAAAAGTAATAATAATATAAAAAAAAATTATAATTTAATTACTATTATATTAATAATAAATAACATTAAATTTATAATGCCCATTAATTAAATTTATAATATATAACCATTATAATAAAAATTTAAATTAAATTAATATATATTTTATTATATAATATTTTATATAAATTATTAAGTAACGTTCGTTTATGTGTTTTAAATGATTGTTAATTATTTTAAAATTTAAAAGAAAAAGCTATTAAGAATAAGATTTAATTAAGGTATATGTATTAAGTATTTAATGTGTTTTTTTTTTAATAATAATATTAAGGTTTTTCTTTAATAATTAAAAGACCCACAAAAATGCTAGCGTTTTTATTAGTTTAATGCTTCTTTTTAAGTGTAATTAGTTTATAATTATTAGGAGGTAATTATAATTTTAATTATAATAATTTTAATGTTAATTATATTTTTTTTAATTTTTGTTGTTTTGGTTACTTTTGTTAATTAATATTTTATTGTATTTTTTTAATTATATTAAATATGTTTTTTTGGTTAGTATGTATAGTTTTAAATAAATTAATATTTTAATTATTTTGTTATTTAATATAAAATAATCGATAATTTATTTTGTTATTTAATTGTGATGTGCTTAAGATTAATATATTATTATTATATATGTTCTTTTAAAATTTTGGTATTTTTTTGGAATTTAATGGTTACATTATCCATATTAACTTATAATTTAATAATAACTTTTCCATTTAACGTGGTATAATGCCAAATTTGCCTTTAACATTACTTATGATTTGAATGGTTTTTAAAACGCTTAGGTTTAATATTTTAGGTTTATGGTGTTTAATATCTTTTTTTTAGTTTTAATTATTGTTTTTTTCGAATATTAATATATTATTTAATTCGGTTTTTATTATTTTATATAATTATATTATAATGGTTTTTTATTTAATAAAAATCTTTAATAAGTAATGAATTACTTTATTTAAATTAAATTATTTTTGAATGTTAATTATTATTAATATAATTTTATAATGTTTTATAAAATTGTTATATTTTTGGAATATTATTTGCTTATTTATTTTAAGTTAGTTTTATTTAATTAAGTTTTGTTTTTTTTTAATATTATTATTATTCCATATTATTATTATTTATATAATGGTTTTAATTTTATTTTGAAATTTTACATTATTTGTAAATTCTTTTAAGTTTTTTTTTAAAAGATTAATTGTAAATCTTTCTTATTAGAAGTTTAAGAATGGTGATGTTATTTTTTAAATCATTGTGTTTATTTAATGGTAATAAAAGATTATAATTATGGTTATATTTGTGTTTATGTTTATTCGATGGTAATGAGAAATTATAATTATAATTATATTTATGTTTTAATTATATTTGTGAGGAATATTATTATTGTGTTTATTTTTAAATGAAATAATTATATTTATAAAAAATTATTTGTATTTAATTAAGAAGGGTTATGTAAGAAAATTTTCTTATATCCCAAGTAATTTGAAAAAATATAAATTTACGTGTGTACTTTTATTATAATAAGAAATTATAAGTTTGTTTTTTCTTGTTATATATTATCATTTCATTCCCATAACTTTTATAATTTAATTATCACTTAAAATTTCGATTTTTTTTTCTCTCTTTATTTAAATTATAATTTAATTAATTTTTTATTTTTTTATAATTTTAATTCATTATATGTTAATAAATATTTCTTATTAAATTCATCCATTAATTCCATTACATTTTATATTAATAATTTTCAAAAATATTAAATATTATACACGATTAACCAATCCTTCTAATACATTAAATATTCTAATATTAATTTTTATTTTATTTTATTTACTTATTTTTAAATAAGTTTCTTAATTTCATAAAATACCCATTCGTTATTATTTTTTTTAATAATGATTTTATTAACTTATAATTTTTTTTTTTTATAAAAATCTACATTTTATAATATCTTATATAAATACACCATAAAAACCACTTTATATATTTTTTAATTATTTAAAATCTTTAATTTATATATAAAGTTATTTACACATTTTTTAATAATTAATAACTTAACCTTTTAAACATTTTATTTTCATGGTTAATTGTTTAGTAATTTATATCTTTTATGTAATCTTAAATACATAAAATTTCTTTTATTAAAAATTATTAATTTCCATTTTACATTATATTATACTTTAACTTTTATTACCGTTAAATTTATTATAACTTTTACTTTATATTAATACATTTTTCGTAATATTTCATTATTAATTACATTAATTAAAACTTTTAACATAAATAAAATTATTCGTAAATAAAAACCTAATATAATTTCATTAAAACTTCATTTTAATACATTTAATTTAAAATTATTAATATTATATTATAAGATTAAAATTATTTTAACTTATGTTATAAATGATCCGAATATATAATAATATTATAATATAATTTTAACTTTTTAATTCTTACATTTTAATTATCCATTTATTTATAAATAATAATTAATTAATAATATTAATATTATATTAAACTTAATAAATAAATTTTGTTATATTTTAAAAATAAATTTTAAATCTTTATTTAATATAACTTTATTTAATATATTTTAATCGTATAATATAAAAACCCATATAAATTAATTTACCTATTATTTTATTATATACTTTATAATACTTAATATTAATATAATTTTTTTTAAAAATTTACACATTATAACCATTAACATATCGAAATAATTATATTCTTTTATTACTTATAAAAATTTTTTAAATAAAATACGTAATAATCTTATAATAAAATCTTATATAATAATATAATATAATATTACCAATAAATTTATAAGCAATAATTTTTTATATTATTTTAATTTATTTATTTAATTTTCATAACATTAAAAATAATAATTTATATATTTTTAAATTTTTTATGTTATCCTTTAAATTTAAACATTTTATAAGTTATGTATTATTCATTTTTATTTAAAATAATACTTATTATTATATACCATAATTAACACGTTTTACATATAATTAAAGGAAATAATAAATTTATTTTATTTTAATATATTAATATAATATATTAAATTATTTTATATAATATATTTATACTATTTTAATATACTTTTATTATTTTTTTTCACCTTAATTAAAATAGCTCGTAATTTTATTAATTTATTATTTTTAATATATCCTTTTATTAATTTATTATAAAACTTTTATTTAATTTATATTTTATTTATAACGTATATAAATTCATTCATAATATTTTTTAATATTAATTTCATTTCATTTTACATTTTTTTATTATCATAAAAGTTTAACATAATTAATAATTTTAATAATACATTTAACATTAAGTTTAATTTTCCCATAATATAATAAATATCGTAATTAAATTATAATAAATATAACAATACCATTATTAACTTATTATTCATTTTATTAACATTAATAATACGTAAAGTTTATTAATTCATTATAACCTTTATTACTTTATAGTTTATAACCACTTATATTAATTTTTTACATAATTATAATTATATTTTATTTAATCTTAATACCCATATAAGGCATACTATTTTTAATTCAATAATCCCATATTATAATTCAACTTTCATTAATACCTTAAACATAAACAAAATAAGTAATAACTTATTATATAAAAAATTTATTATTTTATCCCATTTATTTAATAATTGAAAAATCATTATTCCAAAACCTCATTATTTAAAGGCATTTATCTTTATAAACACATACTCGTTGTAATCCTAATATAATAATAATAAAAAATTCAATAACTTTTTTTAAATAATTTAAAAAAATTCTTTCTTAACATTTATAAATATAAACTTCGTTTTTGTTATAAACTTTTTATAAGCGTTTAATATCATCAAAATTTTATTATCCGTCTTCGTTATCACTAACATTATCGTTTTCTTATCTTATAATAATATAATTTTCTATAAATACCACAATATATATTTCTTTAAATATCTCGTCATGCTTATATACGTTTTTAAATTTAATAACATTTTTAATATTTTAATCTTTTTAATTACATTAACACATTCGTTAATAAATACAACGCCATCACCGTTTATTATAAAACTTAATAATATAATCGCAAGATATCTTAAAAATAATTTCTTAAGTAACAATATTAATTTAACATTTTAATACATTTTAAACATTTTATTTAAATATTATTTATATTTTTCTTTTATATTAAAGAAAATTATAATATCATTTATATATATTTTTGTAAAATCCTTAAATAATTTTAAACGTTAATCCATGAACTTTTATCCGTATGCCGAAAAATTCTTAAATCTTATTAATGTAATATTAAATATTTCTAATCCTTTTAACGAAATAATTATCATTTTATTTCAATTTCGTAAAAATATTAATAATTAATGGTAAAATACCGTGCCATTAATTATTATAAAATATTTATGCCTTTTTATTAATTAAATGATTTTTTCTTAGCGTGGTAATAAATATATATTTATTAATGTAATTTTATTAAATGCTTTTAAATTAATTATAACACGACCTTTTTTCTTTCCATTAACTAATTTCCATACGATAAAATAAGGGTAATCGAAAGGAATTACTTCTTTTATTTACTCCATTTTCTTTTTTTTATGTATTACATTAAAAATCTTATCCAGGAATTATTTATCTTATACACTTAATAAATATATATACTTAACTTTATATATTTCTTACCAATTATCCACAAGATTTACTAACATTTTCTCGGCTTTAAGAAGCTTTATTACTCCTTAATCTTCCTAATAATCCCATTTTTCTAACACATCGATAAGACGTTATACAAAAACTAAATTCGTTACACAATAATACACTCCTCGCTTGATAACTATTTTATTAACGTGTTCAAATCTACCCGCGCCTAGAGATGGTAGATTTGCTTATCCGAAATCTACAATTTTAATAAAATATTGCCATAAGTCTTCTAAAGTTTTCTCATCCGTTGTTAATATGTCACATACTTCCTCGTCCATATCGAACTCATTCGCAAGATTCATCTCACATATTTCGTCCGACTCCTGGTGTTATGTGCATGTTGCCGCTGCTTATACAAGGTTAACTTTTTCCCATATCATTTTAAAACTTCCATACTCCGTAATTTCTTTTATACGTCCCAATCGTTAATGCTTATAAATTACCATTATATCGTTTAATTAATTCATATATACCACTCCTTTTGCCGAAATAAAATTATATAAACTTATTATAACTTTTATAAACTTTGATATAAATTTAAAATCTTTATTCTTTAATAAATTCATATAATTCATTAATATTATTATAAATATATATATTAACATTTTAATTTAATATAATATAATAACATTACGTTTAATTATTTTATTTTCCTTAATATACTTAATTAAAATCCGTACATATAAATAACATAAGAATAATAATATATCCTTTTTATAATTTAATATTACACTTTGTTTAACTAAGAAATCGTTTCTTAATAATAAATTTAACGTGAATCTTTTATCGTTTATCCATGTTTTAATTAGCATTCGTATAAATGCTTATATATTATCGGTACTTTATTTTACCATAAATACGTTAAATTTTGCCTTATATTACATTTCTAATAATCTTAATATTACACTTTTCATAAACATTAACTTTAAAAGCTTAAATATTTCGTAATCTTCCATAAAACTATTAAGCCATTTTTAATTAACCATTTTATAAAATATTTTTATATTTATGCACACTATAGATTTATTTCCATATACGTTTTAAATTTCCACTTTTAAACTTATATATTTTTTCCATATGCGTAAAATGGTTTCACTTAACTCGTATACAAGTATTTCTTATGTTAGATTTTATACTTTATTAATAAAATATCCTTTTCCAACAATTATTCGTTTTATTTCATATTTAATTTAAGAAATTATCGTTTTCCGTTCAATTATTTCGTCTTATATTTCGCCGCTTTATTATTTTTATAAAAAATACTTGTTAATAACATCTTCCATTATTAAAAACGCGTAATACGTTAATTAATTACGGAATTATTATCGTATTAAGGATTTTAAACGATTATATATTAAAGATTTTAAACGATTATAACTTTTAAATAAACGTCACGCACGTTTAAGCGAAAATATGGATTAACTTTCTTTGTATAAAATACATTTATTTACATACACATATTTAAAATAATCCGATTTTATTAAAAAGCTTTTTTCACATTTATAACATATTTGCTTATCTATACGTATATTACAATCATATAAGCTCGTTAAATAATTAAAATACTTTAATTAATCGTCTTTTTTTTTTTCGTAATCTTTTAATAAAAAATAACCGTTTATAATTAATTAATTTTTATTTTCCTTATAATTATTTTCATTATAATTATACTTAACTTCATTTATTAAATAATATTTATTATTTAACTATTATTCATATTTTCCTTAACGATAAAATCGTTTATAAAAACATCCATCGTTTTTATAACGCTTATACCCGTTATATTTAAAACTTTAATAATATTTTTAACGTTTATTATTTCTTTATTAAAAACGTTAATTACCACGCTATCCGTAAGATTAATTATATCCACCTTAATTATATTTATAATTACGTTATAAATATTAGCTTCGATAATTATAACAATTATTATCATTATTTAATCGATTATTATTATTATTAAAACGATTATTATTATTATTATATTTATTATTATTTTATCTATACCAATTATTATTATAACCATTATTATTATTATTATAATTTAAACGATAATTATTTTTACGTTATACGTTTTACTTATAATAAACATCGAAAACATTTTAAGGTTCATTGTTTTATATTAGTTCCAAAGCTTATATATCATTTATTATTCCAATATAATTAATTATTTTAATTAACATTCGTATATTTACCATTAATAAACCTTTAATTAATCATTTTTATAATAATATATCGCCGACCTTTAAAACCATATTTTTAACGTTAAATAATAATAATTATATTCGTTAAGCGTATTATTAATCTTATATATACAATAAATAATCTTTTAACGAAATACCATTTATTAATTAAATTATTAACACACAAAAATTATTATTAAATACATTATACAACTACGCCATATATTGTATAAGGCAATCCATTCGTATAACTTAACAATTACATATAAATTTTATAACCCATTATAAAATAAATATATTATATAAATAATCGTTTCGCGAATATCATGACTCTCGCAAGAATTTTACGGCTTCCGTCTTAAGAATATAATATTATAAAAATAAACATCGAAATGCGTAAATATTATTAATTATTATAACATTACACTCCATTACTAATAAGATTAAGATCCACCATTGTTATACACTTCTTCGCAATAATTATAAAAACTTCTTTCAAATTATCTCCTTTCGACTATCATTCGCCTTAGTTAAATTTACTAAATCTATAAATAAATAAACACTCCTCCAAATCATATCCTTGCCAACTATTATAACTTCGCCACTTCCAAATATAAGGAATAAATTTAATTAAAAGAAACTAATATCTTTCAAGGACCAACCATCTCTGTTATTATTATCTCACTACTATGATATCATATCACAAAACTCGTTCAACAGACCAGCCAATGGAGTTGTTACAATCTTGATCGCATCGGCGATCGGGTTCTGTGCATTGTTGGGGCCTGGGTTGAGGTTATCCTCGCCCTCGCCATTGTCATTGTTCTCCATCTCGGAACTGGAACGTGACAGATTCAACACTGAACTCGACTGAAAAGATTGATTGTCAGAATATTGTTCGGATGAACTCTCAGGACTATTGGACTTCTCTGTTGAGTCGGTCTGGGTTTCTGCGTGGCTGTATGTGGCTGTTTGGGTTGCTGTATGGCAATAACTTGGTTGATCAGTCTGTGTGCCAGTTTGGCACTCAACAATATTAGCATAAGATTTATCGGTCTGTGTACTCTGGTGATGCACAGAAGGGTTGGTGAAGACAACACGTGATCTCACAAAGGGTCTTGGTATCAATGAACCCAGGTCGTTCGATGGTGCCAACAGGGGATTTGGTCTCAGTTGTTGCTCAGACTCGTCTTGTGGTAGGTGTAAACTCTGATGTGGCTTGATAACATTAATGGCTGGAGTAGCCAGATCACTGATGTCTGTCCGTCTGGAAGACGGTGGTGGCAACAGCACACGGGGAGTAGTCAGTTCTCGCTCCTCGAGTTCTATGTCCTCGAGTTCTATGTCCTCGAGTTCTATGTCTCCTTCTTTTTCGTAGCTTTTTTCTCGTTGTCGCCAGAGGCGTCCCAACGACGTGAATGGGGATTTTGCTGGGGTAGAAATCAGTGATTTCGTGGGGGCACTATCCGCTGACAAAGGAGAGAGATGTGTAGTTGCTTCGGGTCTTGGGGGTCTTGGGACAGTGGCTTTTGCATATGTCAGTGCTTTCGTGAATTCAGCCTTAAACTTATGTGAGTCAACTACCCATTCAGGATTGAATGGTGGTGGAGTCTTGGAGGAGTTCCTGGTCTGCCGTCTGTTCTGCGAACTATCCGATGCTGGCGTCTCCCGATTATCTAGTATCGCTGCCTTGTCAAAAATGTATGTTTGATCTTCCTGTGATAGCCGCTTGACAGCTGAAGAGTTCCTGTTGTGTTTCAAAAACTGAGCAACTTCCAGAATCTTGGTATCGGCTGCTGATAATGACATGTGGAGGCTAAATAAAGTTTGTTGTACGCGTCATATGCTGTCACTGTAAGCGTCATCAGTGTCAATGTGTGAATCATATGTTGCGTTGCTTCCTCGATTCTAGGGGAATCTGGGAGGAGCTGTCTCTCGGGGTTAGAAACGAGAGATTGTTGGGAATTTGGAAGACTTGAGGGGATTCCCGTATGGTGAGGCCGAATATTGTCCTGCCCTTTCTTGGCGTGGTCTCATACGCGCGCGGGCGGAATCGATCTGTTCATCACTCGGTGAAGTCTAGAAACTTCACACAAGCGGGTCTGTTGTATTGGACGCTCCTAAGAGCTGGAGCAGAGCTACCAATTATTAGGTAACGTTCGTCTGTGTGTCTTGAATGATTGTTGATTGTTCTAAGATCTAAAAGAGAAAGCTATCGGGAACAGGATTCAGCTAAGGTACATGTATCAAGCATCTAGTGCGCCTTCCTCCTGATGGTGACATTGAGGTCTTTCCCCAATATAAATATAAATATTTTTTTTTTATTTTTATTTACCATTTTTATTAAACATACGTTTTAATTAAATTAATTATTTCCTTTTTAATAAAATTTTAATAATTAAAAAAAATTATTTATTATAATTATATTTAAAAAGTTATTTTTTAATTTATTTTATATATTTTTAATCTTTTATTTAATTAAATAAATTTAATTAAAAGTTAATCATTTATTTATATAACCACTTTTTAATTATACTTAAACCACATTTAATTATAATTATTTAATTAACTTAATCTATAATTATATATATAAAAATAATTTAATTTTAAAGCTTTAAAATATAACGTATATTAATTTTAAAAACATATAATTTAATTTATTAAAAAAACCATTAAATATAATTATATAATATTAATTTTATATAAACTTAAATAATATATTAAATATAATATAATTATTTAAAATTATAATTAAAATGAAGCGAAATTAATGTTTTTAACCGTGGCATTAATTATAAATGATTAAAAGAAATATTTTTATTTATATATAAAATTATATAATAACGTATATATTAATTAAATTTAAATTTTCGTTATAATAATATATTATAAATTTAATTAATTAATATTATAAATTTAATATTATTTTTAATAATATAATAATTCGATTAAAAATTATTTTTAATAATTAAATTAAATGTTAATTCGTTCGGAAAATATTATTATGTTTAAACTTTTATTATAATTTATAAATTATTAATTATTAATTAAGTAATTAATAAAGTAATTAATAAATAATTAATAAAATAATTAATAAAAAATTAATAAATAATTAATAAACTTTTTCGAATTTAATTAATTTAAACGTAACGCTTTTAATTAATTAAATTCATTTATATTTTTAATTAAATACATTTTTTTTTAAAATTTATTTTTTAATTATTTACGCACGTAATAACCTTTTTAAGCCACCTTTTTAATTAACCACTTTTCGAACCATATATTAAGCCACTTTTAAATTATTACTTTTCGCACGTAAAAGTTATTTTTTTAAAAATTAATTAATTACTTATTTTATTTAATTATAAAAAACAAATTAATTTAAATTAAAAATTAAGTTTTTAAAACCATATAAACCTTCAAAACCACGTAAGGTTAATAATTAAGTTAAGGTTAAGGGTAAAAATAAAATTAAGGTTAAGGGTAAAAATAAAATTAAGGTTAAGGGTAAGGTTAAAATTAAGGTTAAGATCCGGGGGTTTGGGGGGCGGTGGGAGCCCCCCATGTGGGAATGTGTTCTTTTTGCTAAGGAGTTAATAAGCTGCTTAACCCGTTGTTTAATCAGTAAATAAATCAGTCAGTAAGTAAGTCAATCAGCTGTTCAACCAGTTGTTGAATCAACCAGCTTTTGAACCAGGGTTTCAACCAGTCAGTCAATCAGTTGATCA
>MU405518.1:0-12476 GCA_022836615.1 Annulohypoxylon bovei var. microspora | reverse complement strand
AGCGTTTTCAAAGCGAAATTAACGAAGAAAAATGTTATTAAAAGTATTTTATTAAAAAAAAACGAATGGTATATTTAATTAATAAAAAAAAAAAATAATAATGATAATATTAATATAAACGAAGAAAAATTTAAACCGATAAAATTTACTTAGTTTAATAACTTAAATTCGCACGTATTCCCGTCATTATTTTCCTTTAATTTTAATTTTAACGATAATACCGTAAATAATAACCATTTAAATCCTTTAACGGAAACTTTTAAATAATATTATAATGTTTTTAAAAAATATTTTTTTTATTTTTAATATTAATGTTAATTTTTATTATATGGATTATTAATTATAATTATAATTTTTTTTTAATGTTATGGTATATATATAAAAATGGCTTATTAATACGAATTTTAATAAATTAAAAAAATTGTGTTTAAATTTAAATTTATAACGGTTTTTATAAGCAACGGTAAACTTGTGTTATATGGGGTTAAAAATGAGGTTATTTTTATTAATAAAAGAAAAAGGGAAAAGTAATAACCTTTTGTTTTTAAGGTTATAATATTTATGTTTAAAGGTGTGGATTAAGTTAATTAACGTGGAAATTCCTTTTATACGTGTTTTAATAACTTTTATAACTTATTTAAGGTTGTTAATAACTTTATTATAAAGACTTACGTTTATCGTGTTTATAATTATAATGTAAGTTTACGTTGATTTTTATTTTAATTAATTTTCCGGGTTTTTAATTCGTAATAATATCCCTTTTTCTTGTTTTTTAAGGCTTGTAATTGCGAGGGCTTCTTCGCCCATTTCATTTCTTGCCTTGAATTGTTGGTAAAATGTCTTTAAGGCCTTTATATTTTTTAATTTTTCCCAAGGTTTCTACATTAATTTTACGTAACCTTTTTATTTAATTAATACCATTTTACGTACGCCCCATCCTTTGCACTTGCTTTTTAATCGTAAGATTTTTTCGATAATATATTTAAGGTTTTCGTTGTTTTGGTTAATAAGGGGTAATGATTAAACGTCGTTTTATATTTAAAATAATAACGGGTTTATGGTTATTAACTTAAATAATTTAATATAAAATCGTAATTAAATTCTTGTAAATACGTTTAATTTTATTATATAAGGATTAATCACTTTAATTACCTTGTATTTCGCGTGTAATTAAAAAAATTTCTTTTTAAGTTATAATGTTACGATATTTTTTAAGTTTAATTAAACTTTATTATTTATTTTATATTTAAGGTTTTTTAATTAAAATTAATTTATTATACGTTTTATACGTTTTTAAATTATAGTTATAATAGTTTAAGTATATTTATTAATTTCTTTAATTTTAATTATAAAATCCACAGCTTTTTATTTTTTAAATAATTTATTTAAGGCTTTATTAACGATTTACTTAATTAGGTGTACGTAATATTTATATGTTATATAAAAAGGGTTTAACTTGGTTATTATGTTTTGATTGTTAATCGTTATTATCGTTGTAAATAACATTTTTAATTAATTAAATTATGCGTAAGTTAAGAAATATCGTAAGTATGTTTATATTTTTTAATTTATTTTTTTTATGGACTTATTAATTTTTAAGTTAAAAGCAATGGATAAATGTTATATTATTTTTATTAATTTATAAAGTTTTATTTAAAATGTGTTCGTTTAATTATTCCTTTGGTTTAATATTACCGTCATGGAAAAGCCGTGATACTTGACGTGGGTATATATAAGCTTTATAACACATGTTTTAACCTTCATAATATCTATTATTTTTAATAAAACTTATTTTAATAATCGGTAAGTAATTATTATTAAATATTAAGGGTCCCCCTTTTTTTTTACCGGTATTTTTATTATAAAATTAATGGATAACTTTAAAAAGTAACGATTAAAAATAAATAAAAGTTTTAATAACCTTTTTCGTTAAGTTTATTAAACGTAAACTTGGTTGTAAATATTACAATTCTTATAAAATTTTTATATATTTTATCCCATAGCTAATTAATAAAAGGATTTTAAAACGATTACGATAATATTATTTTTTTTTAAATGGCCCGTGACGTGAGAATTATGGACATTTTGAATTATAATTGTTTTAAAGGGCTTTTAATTTAATATTTACGTTCGTTTTTTAAATAACACGGTTTTTTTATCGTTTAAGTTATATTTAATGATTGAAATTTTATAATCTTTAAAAATTAGCGGGAAATAACGATTACTTTTGTTAATAACTTTATAAATTATTTTAAAGTTTATATTTTTAATGATTTTTTAATCTTATAAAACTTATAAGTTTTCATTATAAAAGATTTTTTTTCCGATAAATATAATTACAAGGCTTTAATTTAATGTTACCCCCTTTTTTAATATTTTAATAATATTTGTTAAGAATATTTAGATGCTTATTACCATCGTTTTTACTAGGGGTAACCATTTTTATTTAAATAAGTATTACATACGGTTTACCACCTTTTTATTTTTTTAATTTGCCGAAATATTTTAGTTTTGTTTTAATAAAGTATCGGGTTATTTTGTTTTTTTACCGGCTTGGTACTTTATAATAAAGTTAAATTTTAATAAGGTTTGTTTTTAATGTATTTAACGTTCATTTAATCTACAAGTAATTATAAAATATTTTAAGTTTTTATGATTTATAAAAATCATAAAAAATTTAATCACCTTTTATAATTTTTTTTATTATGTTTTTATTAATTTAACGATTATTAAAAGCTTTTTATCGTATATTTCGTAATTACATTTAATTAATAATAACTTTATTAAATAATAAACCATAAGTTTTAATATTTTATTATGGTTTTTTTATAAAAGGTAAGCTTTTAAAGTTTATTCCGAGTAATTTACTTTTAAATACGTTTTTTAATTAAGGTTTTAATGAGTTAAAATCGGTACGGTAATAAACAAGTATTTTAATTTTTTAAACGTTGCGTTTATTTTTTACCTTTATTTAAAAAGGACCCTTTTTTTCGTTAAGATGGTTAAAGGGGTAGTTAATTTATTAAATTTTTCGATGAATGTTTTGTAAAAATTCGCGAACCTTAAAAAGCTGTAAACTCCCCGTACGTTTATAAGTAATTTTTACCCTTTAATGATTATAACTTTATCGGGGTTTACCTTAATCTTTTTTCTTACCATAATAATAAAACTTAAATATTTAATTTCCTTTATAATAAAAAAACATTTAAAAAAATTTAACTTTAAATTAACGTTATTAAAACGTTTTAACACCATTTTAATTTTATTTATATAATTTTTATAAAATTTATTTAAATAAATTATTACATTATCCATATATATTAAATAATAATTATTTAAAAAGTTAAATAAAGTTTTATTAATATAACATTAAAACGTTATTAACACCCCGCATAACTTAAAAGGTATAATTAATTATTTAAAAACCTTAAATTAAGTGTAAAAAGCGGTTTTTTATTTATTTTTTTCCTTTATTCGTAACTTGTGAAATACGGCTTTAACATCGACTTTAATTAACCATTTAACCTTATAAAAGGATTATAAGGTTTCTTTAATTAATAATAACGAATAATAATCACGTGTTAAAATAGCGTTAAAAACCTTATAATCCACATAAAATTAAAGGCCGTTTTTTAGTTTTTTTATAAATAATATTAATGCCTTTTTTAATAAATTGTTAACTTTAATCCACCTTTTATTTAATAAATTTATTAAGGTTTTTCGTAACATTAAAAGCTTTTCTTTTAATATGTTATATAAAGGCCCCCATAAAACTTTTTTTTTTTTACTTTAATTATTTTTTTATAAATTAACCTTAATATTTAACTTTAGCTTTAATAATAATAACGTTATACCTTTATTATTTAAAAAGTTTTTAACCCGATCTTTTAATTTATTAAATAACGCTTTTTAAATTTAATTAATTATAAGCTTTTTTTTCTTTTTTAATGTAATATTAATATTTTGCATAATAACATTAAAAACTTAAACGTTTTTACCATTTTTTTTATATTAATGTTTTTTTTTTTAAGTTATAAATATTAAAAATATATTTCCCATTATATATTTAACCTCTTTAACTTATAAATACTTTATTTTAACATCATAAAATATTTAAATAATATTTTAACTTTTTTTATATATTATTAAGTTATGTTTTTTTAAACTTATTTTAATTAACCTCTTTTTTACCTTATAAATAATATCGTTTTATTTTATTTACAATTTTCTTAATATTAAAAAGAACGTAAAATTTGAAATAATATAACCTTATATTTGTTCTTTCTTGTTGTTTATATTAATTTTTGTATATATAAACATATTAATCGTATAAAATTCCTTATTTTTAATTAATTTTAATTCCTTCTTTTAAATAAATATACATAATAGTTTTATTTATTATATAAATCTTTTATTAAATGTTAAATATATTAAACATTTTAAATTTATAAATATATTAATAAACTTTTATTTGTTTAATAAAATTTTAATTAAAAAAAAAATAATATACATTTTATTTAAAACTTCCTTAATATTTACAAATCTTAATATTAACCTTTAGGTGTAACTTCACTTAAAGGTTACTCGTTTTTTAAACATTTTAATAATTTATAATTATTCTTAATATTTCGATTATTTTAAGCCTCCATAGTGGCCACTTGTGGCGTGCCGTTTCCATTACCGCGATCCGGCTGGGGTGCGGCTCGAAACGATAAGTAAACCATTATAAAATGCCTTGTTTTTGTATAACGGGTATATTTATTTTCCCTTTTAAGTTTTTTAAATTTTTAATTTAACTTTTATTATGCCTTTAATAGATTATTATTACCTTAACGTAAACCATTTACTTAATTTATTGTTACAATTATCGTAATAATTAAAACTATGTAATTTACTTCATTTATAACCGTATTTCCATTCCCATCAAGTTTTAATCTTTATTTTTAAATAATTACCATATTAATAAAATTAATGGCCTTTTAATTAAATGTTCTTTTATACCAAATAATCATAAAGCGGTTATTTTTTTTTTTATAATCCGGTGCCTTTTTCATTTTAACCGTTACATTATTAACTTTAACCACTTACTTATTATAATTTTTTTTATTCAATTTCTTTACTATAAAAATGTTTTTTAATTTATTATTTAACTTTACATTAATATAATTGATTTTATTTTCCCCTTTCCAATATAACCCATTAATTAAAGTTAATTTATTTTCGAAATTAATAAGGAAATCGTTAAAGTATTAAAAAGCACTTTAACGTATTTTAACTAAGTTTTAATAGGTAGCTTAAATCGATTATTTATCCTTAAATTTCTTAATTAAAATTTGGATAAAGGCTTAATTATTATATTACCCATTAAGCCTTCCCATATTAAACCATTATATTAAGTGTTATTATTTTTTAATTAAAATTAAAAACATAATTTTTAAATATTTATTTTTTTTTAATTTAAGGTATATTATATTTTTTGAAATGAAAAAATCTAACATAACCACGTATATCGAAAAATCTTTCTGCTTACTAATCTAAATTAAACATTTATCTTTAATTAAAATTATTTTTTTAATTTTATAAAACGAATTAAAGCTATTTAATAAGTTAATTATAAGGTTATTAAAAAAGTTATTAAAAAGTTTATATATATTCGAATTATGTTAATAAAAAATAATAAATGTTATAAGGTTTTAATTGTTTATTATTTAAAAGATATTTATATATTAAGTTATTATTTAACATAATAAATGCTTTTTTAAAAACTTTTGTTAATTAAAAAATAATTAATGAAAATATGTGACGGTTCTTATAAATAACGGTAAATTTGTGTTATATAAGGTTAAAAATAAAATTATTTTTATTAATAAAAAAAAAAAGGAAAAATAATAACCTTTTGTCCTTAAGGTTATAATATTTATGCTTAAAGATATAAATCAAATTAATTAACGTAAAAACCTTTTTTATACGTATTTTAATAACTTTTATAACCCACTTAAAGCTGTTAATAATTTCATTATAAGAACCCACGCTTATTACGTTTATAATTATAATATAAATTCACATTAATTTTTACTTTAATTAACTTTCTAAGTCCTTAACTTATAATAAAATTATTATTAAAATCCATGGATGCAATATTATTAAAATAACGATTTAAAAAAAAATTTTTATTTATAATTATATATGTATTTATATACTTTGTTTATTAATATTATATAATATAATAAAAAAACATTTTAATTAAATAAATTAAAAAAATAATTTATATATTATTATATTTTTATAAAAACATACGTTATTTAATTAATAATAAAAACTTATTATTAAAATTATTTATAATTTTATTTTTTTTTATTTTTATGTCGTAATGTATTTAATTATATTAATGGTTTTAAATTATTAAATGTTTAATTAATTTATTTAAATCCACGTTATTTTTCTTTAAATGAAAATAAAATAAAAAATTTACTTAGTTCCGAATAAATTTCTTTATTTATAAATGATATTATTATAATGTTATTATTTTTATTAAAATTTTATTTAATAATATATTTTATAAATAATTAAAATTTAAGGTTAATTTTTTAAATTATATATAATGTTATAAAAATATTTTATTATATAAAAGTTAATAATTTTAAATTATTTTAAAACATAATTAAAGTTTTTTTTTTTTTTATTAATTGTATTATTTAAGTTTATAAGTTAATTTTAATCGATATTTTCTTAAGAAAATTAATGTTTTTATATTACGATAAAGAATTTTATAACGAAAATATTTTCGTAATTATTTATATGCTTTTATTTAATATAACGACATATAAAAAAAAACGTTTTAATAAAATATTTAATTCGTATTTTATATAATTAATATATTTTTATTTAAATTATTTAATAATTTTATTTATATAATATATATATTAATTTTCCTTAAGTTTATTTTTTCTTTCGTTTAATATTTATTTATATCTTTTTATCGTAAAATTATTAAAAAAAATAAATATATAAAAAAAATATAAACTTTTCTTCGGGAAATTTAATAATAATTTTTCGCTTTAATTAAGGAAATATTAAAGTTTAATAAAGAAATTATAATTAAACATAAGTTTTAATATTTTAATATTTAAATTAAAAAATAAAATTTATAAAAAAAAGTAAATATAATTTATAAAAAAATAATTAATTTAATTATTTTATATAAAAACGAGTTTTAAATTTTTAATTTATATATTATATATTTTAATATAATTATAATTAATTATTATAAATTATAAATTATAATTTTTTATTTAATTTACCTTTAAATTATTAATAATAATGTAATTAAAAATATTTATTAATTTTAATTAATGTTAAAATTATTTTAAAATAATGTTTTAAAAGCCCATGGTGAATTGGAATTAAGAGGTTTTTATAAAAGAAGCATTAAAAGTTTTTAAAAGGGTTTAAATACATTTTTTTTAAGTTTAAAATGTAATAAAAATCATTAATTAAAATAATAAATAATAAATAATTATATAAAATAAAATTAAAAAACGATATATTAAAAGGTCGAATAAAAGTATATTAAGTAAATAATAATTATATATAACTTTACGTATAACGGATTAAAAAAAATAATTATTTAAATGGAAGTTAATTAAATTTAAAATTAAAAAACGAAATTAAGATTTTTATATTTTAATTTAATTTTCCTTAAAAATTACATTAATTGTTTTTAATAAATAATTCCGAAATAAAAATAATAATTATAAGTATTAAATAAAAAAAAAGAAAATAATGTATATTTTAATTTAAACTTCTTTAATTCTTTAATTATTATTAATATAATATATTTTATATATATTATTAAGTAATTAAATAATTATGATTATTTAATATAAAAAGCTTTTTAACATTATTTTATTTATATTATTTTTTTATTAAATGTTTTTAAGTTTTAATGAGGTTTATTTTTATAATTTATTAATTAATTTTTAAACGTTATACTTACATTTTATAATTATTTTAAATTATTTAATTAATAAAAAAGTTTAATTATAATTAATTACTTAATTTATTTTAATTATCTTTTATTTAAATATAAAATATAATTAAGTTTTCCATTTCCAAAACATTTCTTTTATTCTTAAAATATAAATTATACATTATAATTAAAAAGATTAAGTTAAAATAATTTTTAATAACATTTTTTTTTTTCTTTTCTTTTTTTTATTTTATTTAAAATATTTAAACGTTTTAATTTTTTTTTCTTTTTTTACTTTTTTAACCTTTTTAAAAAGCAATTTAATAAGTTTAAAAAATTAATTAATATTTACCATTAATTAATCTACGTTTTTAAAAGTATTATTATTTTTAAGACTTTTTATAAATATATTAATTAAATTAATAAAAATCAAATAAAAAATAATTAAATAATTTTTAAGAAATTTTTTTTATAAATAATTCGCGAAAGTAATTAATTTACTAACGATTAAATAAATTATATATAAAACTTAATAACCGTAAATCCATTCATTTTATTATTTAATTCCATTAAATTAAATTATTTCGATTTTTTCCTTTAAAATCTTTTATTAAAGATTTAAAATATTTTAAACATAAATCATTTAATTTTAAATATAATTCATTTTAAAATCCCAACGATTTAATAATAAATCGATTATATAAATAATACCATTATTTAAATTTTAAATCATTAATATTTAATATAATACTTTAAAATTATTCGTTTTAATATATTAATCGTTAAAAACATCCACGTATGTTACCAAAATAATATAAATAATTTTAAGTTTTTTAATATTCGTAATAATAATTAAATTAAAAATTTTAAAAGTAATATTTTATAAAATTTAAAAGATACCTTTTTCGTAAATTAATTAATTAATACCATTTAATAAAAACTTTTAAATAACTTTAATCTTTAAAAATAATAAATATTAATTATTATAAAACTTATACATAACTTTAATTAATTTAAAGGTTAAATAAATTTCTTATTTTTTTTTTTAAATATTAAAAAATAATAAGATCTTAATTAATTATTTCGTTATTACTTAATTATCGAAATTTAAATTATTAAATACAAGCTTTAAAATTAATTTATAATCCGAGATATTTTACCAAATATTACCGTAAATATTTTTTAAGAATTTTAATTAATTAAGGTTTAAGTTTTTACGATTTTTTTTAAATAAAATAACCATAATATTCGTTTTTAAGGTTATATATAAATAACATATAAAAGTTAAATAATTAAAATAATAAATACAAATTCGGTATAATTAAAAAAAGATAATATAATTAAAAAGGTTTTAAAAATCATTTTAAAAAAAGGAATCACAATTATATAATATTAAATATAATTTTTTATAAAAAGTAATTTAATATTTTTAAAGAATTTAAGCATATAATAAAATTTAAATTAAATTTAATTAATTACATTATTATATTTTTAATTTAATAAACGTTTTAATATATGAATTTTTAATAATAATCGTTAATATAAAGTTCATTATCCCCTTTTATTTTTTTAATAAATCTTTCCTTTTATTTTTTTTATTTTTTATTTCTTATTATTAATTAATTTATATAATTTCTTAAGTTTAAAACTTTTAATTAATTAAGATATTTCCATTTAAAATATATAATTTTAACGAAAATAAAGATAATTAATTAACTTATTTAATTAAAATAATCATTATAAAATAAATTATTTTTTTTTTAAATCATTTATTATAAAACTTAACCATATAATAATTATTAAACTTTTTAAAAAACTTGAATCATTAATAATTAATAGTAATTAAATTAAATAAATTCTTAAAGAAGGTGATAATTATGGCGTTAAAAAAAAAATTAATTAACATTTTAAACAAAAGGTTAATAATTAAATTATAATAAAAATTAATTAAAATATTATAAAAAAAATTAATTATCATTTTAAACGAAAAGTTATTAATAACATTATAATAAAAATTAATTATAATTATTTTAAAAAAGTTAAAACTTCGGTATATAACGTTGTTTTAAAACTTTATTTCTTTTTTAAATTAATTATGTATTTTATAAACATTAATTTCAAGAATATTTAAACATTATAAATTAAAAATAATATTTTAAAAATAATAAAATTAAAGATTAAACACTTTATTATAAATATTAATCTTTTTAAATACTTTAATTAAATGGTTAATAACGTTATTAAATGTTAAAATATATATTTTTTAACATTTTTAAAAATGTTATTATAAGGCATTACGTCCGTTAAAAGATTTTAAAGTTATTTTTTTAAAAGTTTATTAATTTTTAATTAAATTATTATTTATTTATTATTAAATAACGTATTTTATAAGTTTTCCTTTTATATATTAAAATTTAATAAAATAATTTAATTAAAAAATATATAATTAGTTTAATTAAAGATTATTAATATATATAAAAATTATTAATTTAATTATATAAATATTTTAATATAATTTTTTATTATTATTATAAAAAACATTTTAAATCGTTTAATATTAAAAAATATGTTAAAATATAACCATTTTTTAATTATTAATTAATATTAAATAAGTTTAAAAACATATATAATAATTATTATTTTTTAATTAAAAATTTAATATATTTTTTTTAAAATAATAAATATAATTACTTAAAGGTTAACATTAATTAAAATTTTATTATTATTAAAAATTTTATTAAAAATAATTCTTTAATAATAATTAAAATAAGTAATAAAGATTTAATTAAATAAATGTTAAGGTTAAAAAAAACTTAAATTAAATGTTATACGCGGTTAATAAATTAATATAATAAGTAATTAATAAAGGAAAAAAATGCATTTAAAAATAAAAAGAAAAAAAAAATATAAAAAAAATTTAAAAATGTAATTTAAATAAAGTTAATAATTATTTTTATTCATTTTTTATAATATTATTTTTGGTTATAATAAGGTGTGTTTTTTTTAATTTCATTTTTATTATCGTTCGTAAAATTAATTTTTATATAATTTTTTTATAATTTTTCTTAATAAATTTAAATAATAAGGTTAATTAAATTATTATTATTTTAATTAATTTTTTTATAAAGTTTTTAATTATTTTTTAAATATTTATTTTTAAATGTAAATTATTATTATAAATGGTTAAGTATTTTAATTATTAAAGGTATTTTTTAAAGGGTAAATTTTTAAATTTTTGCGATTAACTTTTATAATATATTTATTAATAATATAAATAATATATTTTTTTAAATGTAATTTTAATTAAGTTTTTTCGTATATTTATTTAATAATGTATATTCCCATTGGTTTTTTTTTTATTTTAACGTTTTAAGTAATATATTTAAGGATAACATTTAATTAATTATTATTTAAATTATATAAACCTTATACGTAAACTTTTTTTTTAACGTTATAATGCGTTATTTTTAATTAATTCATTTTTTATAATATGGGGTAATTAAATTAATAATGTTTATTTATTAAATTTATTTAAAAGATTTTTTTATAAAATTAATATTACTTTAAAAAATACGGTTAAACTTGGGAATATTTTAATTATTAAATGTATAAATCACGATAATATGATTTAAAGTTATATAATTATTAAACTTTCGTAACATTCATTGAAAAATGGGGATTTAATGGTTATAATTAATGTTAATATTTTAATATAAATGTATTTTAAATTATTTTAATTTTATAACGTAAGGATTTATTTTAATTAAATAATTTTTATAAGTTTAACGTTAAAATATTCATTTTAAAAATCATTTAAATTAAATTTTAAGAATTATTTTTTTATTATTAAAGTATTTAAATAAGTTTTATAATAAAAGGCTTTTTAAAGGTAATTCTTTTAATTAAAATACTTTAATTAAATTATTCGGACTTTTTAAAAAGTGTGTATTATTTATTATTAACGGGTTTCGATTATTTATAATCGGTTAATTCGACCTTTTAATTAATTTATTTATTAATTACTTTTTTAATTTTATTAAATTTATACGTTTTTAAATTTTTTAATAAAGTTTATTCGTTATATATAATATTTTTTAAAATAAATTTATCGATTTTAACGATGATTTTAAAGATATATTTTTTTAATGTTATTTAATAAATTTTAAACTTTTTTACTTTTTTAATTATAATTATAAAAGTTATAATATAATTAATTAATTTATAAAAAAACTTTAAGGTATTTTTTATAATTATTTTATTAAATTATTATATTTAAAATTTATATTACGCGAGGTCCCCGCGTTCCGCGGACACAATACCCCCGAATTTTAAAATCCCGGGGTTTAGCCGGGGTTCGATTCCTCGATCTCCCATTTTACTACCTTTTTTTCATGAAATTATCTCGCTCGCGGCGGGGGGGGGGGGGGGGGGGGGGGGGGGGGGGGGGGGGGGGGGGGGGGGGCCGCCCCCCCCCCCCCCCCCCCCCCCCCCCCCCGCGCGCGCCAGA
>MU405517.1:0-12504 GCA_022836615.1 Annulohypoxylon bovei var. microspora | reverse complement strand
TTTTATATATTTATTCGTTAATATTTATTTTTATTAATTTTAATTTTTTTAATTTTATAATAAAAAAATTATAATTTATAATTAATATATTAATTTATTTACGAGGCGTAAATATAATAATAATAATATAAATGTTAATAAATATTAAAATATAAACGTATATAATTATTAATTAATAAAATGTATATTTAATAATAAATATATAAAACTTTCCCATCATTTAATTTAATTAATTTATTATAATAAAAAACTTTAATAAATAAATTATTAATCGAATTAATAAAATAATCCATATTAATATTTAAATGTAAAATAAAAGTTTTTATAATATATTTATTTTTTTAATAAACTTAAAAAACCGCTTTTAATTTTAAGTAATATTAAAGCTTAAATTTTTAATAAAATACGATATTATATTAAATAACCGGTATTAATAATTAATTTTCCTTAAATTATTATTTTTTTATTATTATTACGTTTTTAATATTATATTAAAATTTTTTACCTTTTAAAAAAATATAAATAAAATTATATAAAAAAATATAAAACGTTGTAATTACCTTTAATTTTATACCTTAAAAAAAATTATTATAACATTTATATATTTTATAATAAACCTTATAATTAAAATAAATTAATAATTTTTTATTATTATTTCACCTTTTTTTTTTAATTTTTTATTAAGTTTTTAATATATTTTATATTATTATTTATTATAAACATTTATTTAATTTTAAACTTAACGTTTATTAAAAGAATGTTATGTTTTTAATAAAACTTTAACGTAATTTATAAATTATTAAACGCTTTTATTTTATTATACCAAGAATTTAATTTAACTTTTAAAAAAAAGTTATAATAAAAAAATAATTTTATTTAAAAATAAATTATAAAAAAGTTTTTTTTTATTTATATAATTTAATTAAAATGTTTTTAAAAAAAAATAATAATTTATTACCGTTTTATTAATCTTTTAATTATAAAATAAATTTAAAAAAAAACGTTAATTTTATTAAATTATATTTTTTTTATAATATAAATATAAAGCATTTATAAGTTTTAAAAAAATATTTATTAAATTATTTATGTAAAAAGTAAATTATATTTAATATAATTAAATATAAATCCTTTATTTTCTTCGTAAAAAAGTTAAAAAATAATTTAAGATTTTATATTAATTATTAAGAATTAAACGTTTATATTAAAAAAGATTATTATTTTTTCCTTTTAATTAATAAAATGTTAAAAAAAATTTTTAAAATTAAAGTTTTTATAAAATTTAATATTTATTAAGTTTTTTATTATATTAAAATGGATTTTACTTTAAAAAACTTCATTATTTTTTAAATTTATTTTAAATTATATAAATACCATATATTTTTTTTCGAATTAAATAATAAATTTAATACGTTTTAAAAATATATTAATTAAACCTTTTTTTTATTTTTTAATGACTTTTATACGATATATATAAATAATATTTTAATTTATTTAAAAGATTTATTTTTCTACGAATACCATGTGTAATAAATGTTAAAACACTTATGTTTTATTAATTTATAAATTAATATTTAAAAAAATAAGTTTTTAATTATAAAAATTAAATTTTTAAAGTTTATTATTTTTACTTTTAATGTAATTATTAATTAAAATAAAATTAAAATTATTTAAAATTAAAAAACTTTTATTTAAATTTAAGAATTTTAATCGTTTTTAAATTTTTATAATTTTTATTAATAATTTATATTAAAATATAATCGGATTATAAAATTTTTATATTTTTTTACCGTTATTTTATATTATGTAACGGTTTTTATAAATAATAATAAACTTGTGTTATATAAGGTTAAAAATAAGGTTATTTTTATTAATAAAAAAAAAAAAAAAAGTAATAACCTTTCGTTTTTAAAGTTATAATATTTATGTTTAAAAGTATAAATTAAATTAATTAACGTAAAAACCTTTTTTATACGTGTTTTAATAATTTCCACGACCCATTTAAAGTTATTAATAACTTTATTATAAAGATTTATATTTATTACGTTTGTAATTATAATGTAAGTTTACGTTGATTTTTACTTTAATTAATTTTTTAAGTTTTCGATTTATAATAATATTCTTTTCCCCCGTTTTTTAAAACTTGTGATCGCGAAGGCTTTTTCGTTTACCCCGTTTTTTACCCCGAATCACTGGTAAAACGTTTTTAAAACCTTTGTATTTTTTAATTCTTTTTAAGGTTTCCATGTTAATTTTACGTAATTTTTTTATTTAATTAATACCATTTTACGTACACCTTATCCTTTACGTTTATTTTTTAATCGTAAAATTTTTTTAATAATATATTCGGGATTTTCATTATTTTAATTAATAAAAAATAATAATTAAACATTATTTTATATTTAAAATAATAATAAATTTATAATTACCGGTTTAAATAATTCGGTATGAAATTATAATTAAATTCTTATAAATATATTTAATTTTATTATATGAAAATTAATTACTTTAATTACCTTATATTTCACGTGTAATTAAAAGAGTTTTTTTTTAAATTATAATGTTATAATATTTTTTAAATTTAATTAAATTTTATCGTTTACTTTATATTTAAAACCTTTTAATCGGGATTAATTTATTATACATTCCATACGTTTTTAAATTATAATTATAATAATTTAAACATATTCGTTAACCTTTTTAATTTTAATTATAAAGTTTATAACCCATTATTTTTTAAATGATTTATTTAAAGCTTTATTAACGATTTATTCGATTAAATATATATAATATTTATACGTTATGTAAAAAAAGTTTAATTTAATTATTATATTTTAATTATTAATTATTACCATCGTTATAAATAACATTTTTAATTAATTAAATTATATATAAATTAAAAAATATCGTAAATATATTTATACCTTTTAATTTATTTTTTTTATGGATTTATTAATTTTTAAATTAAAAGTAATAAATAAACATTATACTACCTTTATTAATTTATAAAATTTTATCTAAAATATATTTATTTAATTGTTTTTTTAATTTAATATTATTGTTATAAAAAGGTTATAATATTTAATATAAATGTATATAAGCTTTATAATATACGTTTTAACTTTTATAATATCCATTACTTTTAATAAAATCCATTTTAATAATTAATAAATGATTATTATTAAATATTAAAGATTTCTTTTTTTTTTATTAATATTTTTATTATAAAATTAATGGATAACTTTGAAAAATAACGATTAAAAATAAGTAAAGATTTTAATAACCCTTTTTATTAAATTCATTAAATATAAACTTAATTATAAATATTATAATTTTTATAAAACTTTTATATATTTTATTTTATAATTAATTAATAAAAGGATTTTAAAGTAATTATAATAATATTATTTTTTTTTAAGTAATTTATAATATAAAAATCGTAAACATTTTAAATTATAATCGTTTTAAAAAACTTTTAATTTAATATTTACGTTTATTTTTTAAACGATATAATTCTTTTATTATTTAAACCATATTTAACGATTAAAACTTTATAATTTTTAAGAATTAATAAAAAATAACGATTATTTTTATTAATAACTTTATAAATTATTTTAAAGTTTATATTTTTAATAACCTTTTAATTTTATAAAGCTTATAAATTTTCATTATAAAAATTTTTTTCTTCGGTGGGTATGGTTATAAGGTTTTAATCTAATATTACCCTTTTTTTTAACATTTTAATAATATTTATTAAAAATATTTAAATGCTTATTACCGTCGTTTTTATTAAAGGTAATTATTTTTATTTAAATAAACGTTATATATAGTTTATTATTTTTTTATTTTTTTAATTTATTAAGATATTTTAACTTCGTTTTAATAAAGCATTAAATCGTTTTATTTCTTTATTAATTTAATACTTTATAATGAAATTAAATCTTAATAAAGTTTATTTTTAACGTATTTAATGTTTATTTAATTTATAAATAATTATGAAATATTTTAAGTTTTTATGGTTTATAAAGATCGTAAAAAGTTTAATTACTTTTTATAACTTTTTTTACCATGTTTTTATTAATTTAACGATCGTTAAAAATTTTTTATTATATATTTCGTAATTATATTTAATTAATAATAATTTTACCGAATGGTAAATTACGGGCTTTAATATTTTATTATGGTTTTTTTATAAAAAGTAAGTTTTTAAAATTTATTTTAAATAATTTGCTTTTAAATATATTTTTTAATTAAAGTTTTAATGAGTTAAAATCGGTGCGGTAATAAATAAATATTTTAATTTTTTAAATGTTACGTTTATTTTTTACCTTTATTTAAAAAAAGCTTTTTTTTTTATTAAAGTGGTTAAAAAGGTAATTAATTTATTAAATCCTTTAATAAATGTTTTATAAAAGTTTATGAATTTTAAAAAATTACGAACTTTTTATACGTTTATAAGTGGTTTTTATTTTTTAATGGTTATAATTTTATTAAAGTTTATTTTAATCCTTTTTTTTATCGTAACGATAAAGTTTAAGTATTTAATTTTTTTTATAATAAAAAAGTATTTAAAAAGGTTTAATTTTAAATTAACGTTATTAAAACGTTTTAATACCATTTTAACTTTATTTATGTAATTTTTATAAAACCCATTTAAATAAATTATTACGTTATTTATGTATATTAAATAATAATTATTTAAAAGGTTAAATAAAATTTTATTAATATAATGTTAAAACGTTATTAATGTTTTACATAATTTAAAAAATATAATTAACCATTTAAAAGCTTTAAATTAAATGCGAAAAACGGTTTTTTTTTTTTTTTTTTTTTTTATTTATAACTTATGAAATACGGCTTTAACATTAATTTTAATTAATTATTTAACCTTGTAAAAAAATCATAAAGTTTCCTTAATTAATAGTAACGGGTAATAATCACGTATTAAAATAATGTTAAAAACTTTATAATTTATATAAAATTAAAAGTTACTTTTTAATTTTTTTACGAATAATACCGATGCTTTTTTTAATGAATTACTAGCTTTAATCCATTTTTTATTTAATAAGTTTATTAAGGTTTTTTATAACATTAAAAGCTTTTTTTTTAATATGTTATATAAAGGTTTTTATGGGATTTTTTTTTTTTTTTTAATTATTTTTTTATAAGTTAACCTTAATATTTAACTTTAATTTTAATGATGGTAACGTTATATTTTTATTATTTAAGAAGTTTCCGATTTAATTTTTTAATTTATTAAATAACATTTTTTAAATTTAATTAATTATAAGCTTTTTTTTTTTTTTTAATACGATGTTAATATTTTATATAATAACATTAAAAATTTAAACGTTTTCATTATTTTTTTTATATTAACGTTTTTTTTTTTAAGTTACGAATGTTAAAAATATATTTTTTATTATATATTTAATTTCCTTGATTTATAAGCATTTTATTTTAATGTTATAAAATGTTTAAATGGTGTTTTAACTTTTTTCATATATTATTAAACCATGTTTTTTTAAATTTATTTTAATCGATTTTTTTTTTATTTTATAAATAACGTCGTTCCATTCCATCCATAATTTTTTTAATATTAAAAGGAATGTAAAATTTAAAATAACATAACTTTATATTCGTTTTTTTTTACCATTTATATTAATTTCCGTATATATAAATATATTAATTATATAAAATTCCTTATTTTTAATTAATTTTAATTTTTTCTTTTAAATAAATATACGTAATAATTTTATTTATTATATAAATCTTTTATTAAATATTAAATATATTAAATATTTTAAATTTATAAACGTATTAATAAATTTTTATTCGTTTAATAAAGTTTTAATTAAAAAAAAAGTGGTATGTATTTTATTTAAAAAATTTTTAATATTTATAAATTTTAATATTAATTTTTAAATGTAATTTTATTTAAAGGTTATTTATTTTTTAAATACTTTAATAATTCGTGATTATTTTTAATATTTTAATTATTTTAAACTTTTATAATAATTACTTATAACATGCCATTTTTATTACCACGGTTTAATTAAAATGCGATTTAAAATAATAAACAAGCCATTATAAGGTACCTTGTTTTCATATAACGGGCACATTTACCTTTTTTTTTAAATTTTTTAAATTTTTAATTTAATTTTTATTATATTTTTAATAAATTATTATCACTTTAATATAAGCCATTTATTTAATTTATCATTATAATTATTACGGCGGTTAAAGTTATATAATTCACCCCACTTATAATTATGTTTTTATCCCCGTTAAATTTTAATTTTTATTTTTAAATAATTATTATATTAATAAAATTAATAACTTTTTAATTAAATGTTTTTTCGTATTAAATAATTATAAAACGGTTATTTTTTTTTTATAATTTAATGTTTTTTCCATTTTAATTATTATATTATTAACTTTAATTACTTATTTATTATAATCCTTTTTATTTAACTTTTTTATTATAAAAACATTCTTTAATTTATTATTTAATTTTACGTTAATATAATTAATTTTATTTTCTTTTTTTTAATTTAATTTATTAATTAAAGTTAATTTACTTTTAAAATTAACAAAGAAATTACCGAAGTATTAAAAGGTACCTTAATATATTTTAATTAAGTTTTAATAAACGACTTAAATCGATTATTTATTTTTAAATTTTTTAATTAAAATTTAAATAAAAGTTTTATTATTATATAATTTATTAAACTTTCCCGTGTTAAATTATTATATTAAACGTTGCCGTTTTTTAATTAAAACCAAAGATATAATTTTTAAACATTTATTTTTTTTCGATTTAAAGTGTATTATATTTTTTAAAATAAAAAAATTTAATATAATTATATATATTAAAAAATCTTTTTATTCATTAATTTAAATTAAATATTTATCCTTAATTAAGGTTATTTTTTTAATTTCATAAAATAAATTAAAATTATTTAATAAGTTAATTATAAAGTTATTAAAGAAATTATTAAAAAATTTATATATATTTAAATTATATTAATAAAAAACGATAAATGTTATAAAATTTTAATCGTTTATTATTTAAAAAATATTTATATATTAAATTATCGTTTAACGTAATAAACGCTTTTTTAAAAACCTTTATTAATTAAAAAATAATTAATAAAAATATATAATAATTTTTATAAATAACGGTAAACTTATATTATATAAGGTTAAAAATAAAATTATTTTTATTAATAAAAAAAAAAAAAATAATAACCTTTTATTTTTAAAGTTATAATATTTATATTTAAAAATATAAATTAAGTTAATTAACGTAAAAACCCCTTTTATATATATTTTAATAATTTTTATAACCCACTTAAAGTTATTAATAATTTCATTATAAAAACCCACATTTATCGCGTTTATAATTATAATATAAACTTACATTAATTTTTACTTTAATTAATTTTCCGGGTCCTTAATTCGTAATATATTAAATTTAAATTAACGAATATATTAAAGTATTTAAAATATTAAAAATAATTTTAACCATTTTTTTAATTTTAAAACATTTTTATAAAAATCGAAAAATTAAATTAAAAATCGATGTTTTTAATGAAATAATTTTTAAAGCTTTTTTATAATTAAATGAATTAAAAAATTAACATTTAATGGTTTTTTTTTTAAAATAATAATTTTTTTAAAATGTAATTATTTTATTTATAATAAAAAGCTTTTTATTATTATAATAACGATAAAACTTTAAAAATATATATTTATTTCATTAAATAATAAATTTAATATATTTATAAATTATTAAACGTTATAATATTTTATTATTAAAAAAACGTTAAATTTTCATTAAATTAATTAAAGTAAACATTTATTTCGATTTAATTATAAATTATATTATTATTTAAAAAAGGAAAATATAATAATTAATGTTTTATTTTAAAAAACGGTTAATTTAATTATTTAAAAAATAATTAAAAAATATAATTAATTTATTATTTTATTATTTTTCTTAATGTTTTATAATAAAATAAATCCTTTATAACCTTTAATTAATAAACCTTTAATAAATTTATTATTTTTTAACTTTTAATGTATTTTAATTATAATAAAAATTTTTAAAAAAAAATTATTTTAAGGTATTAAATTAATTAATATTATTTTAATAATTAATTAAAATGTTATTAAATTAAAAACGTAACGTGAATAAATTAAAAAAAAATAAAATAAATATATTTTATAAAATAAATTATTATTTTTAAAAAAAAGGTTAATAATTTTAAATAATAAAAAACTTTATATTAAATTATATAATGAATTTTATCGTCCTTTAAATCGAATATATTTAAATTAAAATAAAATGTATATAATAATATTAAAAAAGTATTTATAATTTAATATAAAAACGTTTATAAATTATTATTACGTTTATTATAAATAATATTAAAAAAATTAAAATCTTAAAATTAAATTAATAAATTTATTTTAATTATTTTTTATTAATAAATAAATATAATAATATATTATTTTAAAACAAGGCTTTAATAACCGAAAACTTGGTTAAAAATAATTACGGTAACGGTTAAATTAACGATAATTAAATTAACGATATTAAAGCATACATAACGAATGGTTTTTAATTAAAAGAAAATTAATATTTAAAACGAATAATTAATTATTTATGGGAGTTATAATTAATTATGTAATATGTGTAATGTATAAAATTAAATAACATGATCGTGGGAAAAAGCCACGATGGTTAATTATATATAAATGTTATATTACGTGATTAATGGATACGGGGCTTTATTTTTAATTAATATTTTAATGGATTTTAAATTTATGTTTTTTAATTATAAAAAGTTTAATTTAATTTTAATAATTATTAATTAATTAAATAAAAAACTTTTTTTATTATTTATATATAAAATTTATATTATTACGTAATTTATAAACTTATATTATAAATATATTTAATATATTTATAAAATTTTTAAAATAATTACATTTAATAAAAATCTTTAATTTATAATTATTTTTTTAAACGAGTTAATTAAATTCATTAAAATGAATTTTTATAAATTAATAATAAAATATTTATAATTTAATAATTAAATAAAAATTTTTAATTAATTTATTTAAATGAAATTATAATTTTTTATAAATTATTTTTAAAATAATTAATTAAAAATATTATTTTATTTAAATTTTATATACGTTATTTAATTACATTTAAATATAAGGTTTTTTTTTATAAAAATAAAAATAAAATTTATTTTAAAAATAATTTTTAATTAATAAACTTACATTTATAAATTTAAAACTTTTTAAAAAAAATTTAATTATATTATTATTTAATTATTAATGAAATGTTAAACTTTTATTATATAATAAATTTATAAAAACCTTTTATTAATATAAAATTATTAAAGCGAATAAATTAATAAAAAAAATAATTAATAAATTAAATAATAAATAATTAAATGTATATTTATAAAAATAATTAATAAATAAATTATTTTTATAATAATTTAAATTATTTAATAATAAGTTTTTTTAAAATGTTAATAAAGTTTTATTATAACGTTTTTAAAATTAATTTACCTTTAAATATAAAAATTTATTAAGTTTTAAACGCGAATTAATTAATTAAAGTTTTAAATAATTTAATTTTAAAGTAAATAATAAATTTTTTACTTTTAATAAAAATTAATAAAAAGTAAAAATATAAAATATTTAAAATATTAAATTTTAAGTTTTTTAAAAAAAAGTTTTAATATAAAATGAATTAAATAAATTATAATTTTAATTTAATATAATATTTTTTTAAGGATTTTTTTAATGCGTTAATTAAGGTAAAAAATTTTTATAATTTATATTTTAAAGTTATTATTAATAATAAAAAGGTTTTATTAACCAAAAGGTGCTTTATAGCTTTGTGTGGCTTTATGTGGCTTATGCCATATAAGGTTACGTTTGCATGGGTTTAAAAATAAATAATTTATACATTTATATAATACATAAAATTATAATATATTATATAATATTATAACATAATACATTATAATTTATTATTTTCATAATAACACTTTTTTTATTTTAAATAATTATTTAAAAGATTAGGTTATATTTTTAAGCCTTTTAATTTAAAAGGAAAAAATAATAACATTAAAATCGGGATTTAAGGATATTACATCGTTATAAACTTAAATTAATAAATTAAAAGAAACCTTAAAAAAATTAACGGTTAAACATAAAACCTTTAATAATATAATATTATTATCTTTATTTTCATTAAAAAACAATACGAACTTACGATAAAAATAATTCGAATGGAAGTTACTTAAAAAGCTTCGTTTAATAAGCTTTAATAACTTTTTTATATAATTAAAAATATTAAATATAACGTTGAAATCGATTAATTACATCGAAAAAACAAATAATATCACTTTAATAAATAATTTAAAAATAATTAATATCATTTATAACAACGTTTATAAAAATCCGTTAAAATTAATAATAAGTTTAAAATAAAGCATTATTATAATTACTTAATATCGTACGAATTATTAAACACGTGATAATTAATAAAAAATGTTATTATAAAAAGAATTTAAAATAATTAAATACAACGATAATAATTTTATTATATACGTTATAACTTTCACGTATTTCGTTAATTAAAACAACGATATAAATAATAAAACCACAAATACATAAATACAAGCACATTTTATTTTCGACGTTAAAAATAAAACAAAAGAATGGGCCGCTTAATAACGTACTTTATTAAAGGTATCCATAATTATAATACAAGTAATAAAAGATAACTTCATTTCAAAATTTCGCAGCCGCATCGACAAGGCATTTAGCAAAGGTAATAACTATATTGCTGGGGACTAAGATGGTAAGAAATGTTGGAAGTGTGGGAAGCTTGGACACATTCGCCGAGACTATTATGACAAGGCTGGCGAAGCCCACAAGGCTAATGGATCGGCAGGTAACTTTAAGCCGATGCAGGTAATTTTCTAAGCGTTGAAGCTTGGAAAGCGTTGCTAAGCTTGGAGAGCGTTACTAGGATAAGCAACGGAGCCGTAAAGTTAATTAATTATTTGCGAAATCGTATATAAAGGTGTTAAATAAATTAAAATATGTTATAATTTATTATAATAATTGGTTAATTAAACTTTTAAAAGGTAAAAATATAAGCAATAATAAGATCTTTATAATACACATGGCGATAATTAAGGGTTGAAAAAAATTAATAATAAAGTTAAAATAAATTAAAAAGGTTAAAAAAAGCCGAATTAAGGTTGAAAAAAGCCGAAATAAGGTTAAAAAAAGCCGATAACAAAGTTGAAAATGGCGTTTTTAAATGGTATTAACGCTAAGAAAATGTGTTAATAATAAAAGGGTTTTATTAATTAAAAAATGTTTTATAACTTTATGTGGTTTTATATAACTTATGTTATATAAAGCTACGTTTATATAAGTTTAAAAATAAGTAATTTATACGTTTATATAACACATAAAATTATAATATATCACACGATATTATAACATAATACATCGTGATTTATTACTTTTAATTATTAATTTTTTAATTAAATTTTAATAATAAATTAAAATTATTATAAAAAATAAAATATTAAAAATAATGGATGAAAATGATTTATTTATTATAAAAAAAAAAGAAATTAAAAAAATAAATTATAAACGTATTAATAAATAATTAATTTTTTTTATAAACCGATTTTTTTTTTAAAAAAAAAAGTTATATAATAATATTTAATTATTATTATTTTTAAAATATATTAACGAAATAATTAATTAATATTTTAACCGTAAAATTAATATATAAAAATTTTTTAAAAGAAATTATTTTATGGTTTTTTTTTTTTAATTTTTTACTTTAAATATTTTTATTAATAAAATATATAATCCCGCCATTACATAAATTTTATTTTAATTTAAAACTTATTTACCGTAATATTAAAAAAATTAATAAATTAATTAATAAAAAAATTTACATACGAAAATATAACCCGATAATTAAAAAAAAATTAACTTTTTTTAATAAAATGGTTTTTAAAAAGTTAATTTATTAATATTAATAAAAGGTTAAATTATTTTTATATATAATAATAATTATTTAATTTAATATTATTTTTATTTATTCCCGATTAATTTATTTTAATTATAATTTTAATTTTAATTACCATGAAATTATTAATTAAATATTATTATATTTTTTATATATAAAAAACTTTATTTTATAATTTAATAAAATTAATATTTTTAAAATAATTAATGATTTTTTATTTATTAATAATACTTTTAATTAAAAAAATTTATAAATATATATTATAAAATTATTTAAAGGTTTAATTAATTAAAAAATTAATAAATAAAAAACGGTTATAATATTAATAATTAAAATTAAATTATTAACTTTAAATTAAATAATTAAAAAATTTATATTTATATTATAATTAATTTAAAAATTAAATATAACATTTA
>MU405516.1:0-12596 GCA_022836615.1 Annulohypoxylon bovei var. microspora | reverse complement strand
TTTTATTACCATGATTTAATTAAAATACGGTTCGAAATAATAAATAAACCATTATAAAATACCTTGTTTTTATATAACGAATATATTTTTTTTTAAATTTTTTAAACTTTTAATTTAACTTTTATTATATTTTTAATAAATTATTATTATTTTAACGTAAATTATTTATTTAATTTATTATTATAATTATTATAATAATTAAAGTTATATAATTCATTTTATTTATAATTAAATTTTTATTTTTATTAAATTTTAATTTTAATTTTTAAATAATTATTATATTAATAAAATTAATGGTTTTTTAATTAAATACTTTTTTATATTAAATAATCGTAAAATAATTTTTTTTTTATAATTTAATGTTTTTTCCATTTTAACCATTATATTATTAACCTTAACCACCCATTTATTATAATTTTTTTTATTTAATTTTTTTATTATAAAAGTATTTTTTAATTTATTATTTAACTTTATATTAATATAATAGATTTTTTTTTAATTTAACCCGTTAATTAAAATTAATTTATTTTCGAAATTAATAAAAAAATTATTAAAATATTAAAAAATACTTTCATATATTTTAATTAAATTTTAATAAACGGCTTAAATTAATTAATTATTTTTAAATTTTTCGATTAAAATTTAAATAAAAGCCTTATTATTATATTATTTATTAAATTTTCTTTTATTAAATTATTATATTAAACATTACCATTTTTTAATTAAAATTAAAAATATAATTTTTAAATATATATTTTTAATTTAAAATATATTAAGTTTTTTAAAATAAAGAAATTTAATATAATTACGTATATTAAAAAGTTTTTTTATTTATTAATTTAAATTAAACATTTATTTTTAATTAAAGTTTTTTCTTTAATTTTATAAAACGAATTAAAGTTATTTAATAAGTTATTTATAAAATTATTAAAAAAGTTATTAAAAACTTTATATAAATTTAAATTATATTAATAAAAAACGATTAATATTATAAAAATTTAATCGTTTATTATTTAAAAAATGTTTATATATTAAATTATTATTTAATATAATAAACGTTTTTTAAAAAGTTTTTATTAATTAAAAATAATTAATGAAAATATATAATAATTCTTATAAATAATAATAACGTTATCCACCCCATCACCGCTCATACCATTTCACCGTTCACTTTTTAAAAATCTTAAACCTTAAATATTAATAAATCCATACCTTCACGAATTTATAAGTTATAATTTTCAAATTTTAAATATAAATTAATTAACCGCATTTACAATCCGTAAATAAATACAAAAAATATTACGTAAGAAATGAAATTAAAATTAATGTTTAATTTTAAAACTTTAATATTTTTATATGTATTTTTTATAAATTAATAATAATTCGAAACTTTAATATTCTTATTTACAATTTTAGATTCACGTTTATTAAATATGAATATAACGTAAGGAATTTTATTAATTAAATATAAAATTTTAATATATACGAAAAAAAAGTTTTATTAAAAAATACTTTTTTAAATATATTTTATAAATAATTAATTATAAAAAACCGGATTTAATTTTAAAATATTATGTACTTTTAATTTAAATACATTTCGAATATTTAAAACGTTGTAAAATAAACTTTCCATATTATATATTTTATTATATTTTATATAAAAAGTTTAAAATATATAAAATAAATTTTATTATTTTAATTATTTATAATAAATTTAATTTATATTATTAACTTTTATAATTTTTAAAGTATCGTTATATATATGTAAAAACGTTAAATATAAAACTTTAAACCGTTATAATTAAAATTAAATTAAATATAATTAATTATATATATATATTATTTAAAAAAACATTTTTTAATAAATATTTTTTTTCGTGCATATAAAAATTTTATATTTAATTAATAAAATTAATTAAGTTTCATTCATATATAATAAACTTAAGTATAAAGTTATAATTAAAAATATTAAAATTTCGAATTAATAATAATTTTTAAATTTTACGTATTAAAATTTTAAACCTTTTTTTAAAAACTTTAATTTTAAATTCATTCTTTACGTAATATTTTTCATATTTTATACTCCATTTTAAATTACTTTAATAAACTTAAGTTTAAAACATAAAAATAATATATTAAACGTTCGTGAAGTTATAAGCTTTTTAATATTTAAGGTTTAAGATTTTTAAAAAGTGATCGGTGAAATGGTATAAGCGGTGAAAAGGTGTGATACGAGTCCTTTAAAAAATAAAGGAATATTTTAAAAAAGTGGCGCAAAATGAGGCTTGTTAATTAATAAATGGTTAAAACATATATTATAAATAAAATAAGATTTTTAAAAAGGATTTTATTTAAACTTTTACGTTCTTTTGGAAATTAAAAACTCCATGAATATTACACACTTTTACTTTATTTACAAAGTTTCATTAATTCCCATTTCCCGATTTTTCGATTTATTATATACGTTTTTTTTTATTTCGAAGGTATTTTTTATAAAAGGGTTTATTTTAATTAAATAATTAATTTTTTAAAGTTATATATATTTTAAAAAAATTTAATTATATCGAATAATTATAAAAAAAACGTTAAAAATAACGGCTTTATTTATAAACTTTTATTAAATATATTAAATAATTTATAAGTTTTATAACGGATTATTTATAAACGAATATTTTAATCGTTATTATATAAAACTTATAAAATTAAAATTTAAAAAAATATTTCGTAAAATATTTTTAATTTAAAAATTAAATTTTTAAAGCTTTTATTTATTTATTTAAGCCGAAACGGTTTTTAACCACGACTTTTATTTTTTTTTAATCTTAATTTTTAAATGTTTTTAATGCGGTGATTTATATTAAGTTTTAATTTTTTTAATTACTTTTTTATTTAATGGGTATAAAAGTTATTTATATTTCTTTTTTATAATTATATAATTTAATTTATAATAATCGTAAAATAATTAAAAATATATTTTTTTAAAATTATTTAAATAAAAGTAATTATAATTTGTTAGAATATTAGTCATGTGACCATATCTAACAAGATCCACTTTTGTTATATAATTATATGGAATTAAATTAATATTAAATTAATTTCCCTCACATCTTCCACTTAGCTTAGATTTTTTTTATATATATTAATAAAATAACATTTTAAATTTTATTTATCTTTTATATATTTAATGTGTAATCATTTTAATTTTATTAAATTAATATTAATTAATGGTTAACCGATTATGTTAATTATAAAATAATAAAGTGAAAATAAAAAAAGATAAGTTTTTATGTTTAATGTGGTAATTAAGTTATTATTAATGCGAGATAACTTTGTGTTAATTTAAAAATCTTAAGGTTTAATTAAAGGTTAAGGGATTTATGTTTATCATGTATAAGAAAATTAAATATTGCGATTTTATTAACGTTTAAAGTTTAATTAAAAGTTAAGATTATTAATATATTACGAGAAAGATTTTTTTAACCGTGATTAATTAACATTTAAAGCTTAATTAAAGGTTAAAATGTGTTGGTTTATTATGTAAAAGTAACTTGGTATTTATCTTTAAAAAAGGTACCTTAATACTTAAATTTAAAAACAATAAATGTAACCCGATAATAATAATTTAATAATTACACGTTAATAAAATTATTATTTTTGTATGACTTGCTTTATTTAAACTTTTTTCTTTAACCTTTACTTTATATTCCTTTCTTTTTTATATTGGAAAATATATAAGTTTTATTTATAACTCCACCCACAATATAACAATACAAAGATTTATTTTTTAATTATAATTTCATTTTTTTATATATTATACATCTTAATTAATAAAAAACAATAACGGTTAATTGGAAAAACTAAATTAAAAAGGATTATATTAAGCTTAACTTAAATCTTTTTGAATTGGATAAAGCGAGTGTAAATGTATTTAATATTTATTTTATAAAAAACTTTATGATATATTACGAACGATTAATTAATAAAACATTTTAAAGAAAATTTAAACATGATTTTAATGAATAAAAGGAAAAACATTTTAAGAAATTATCACGTTCCTTTTACATCGAAGGAATTAATCACTTACATTATTATAAAATTTTTACGTAAAAAAGATAAAATTATAACGAAGATTTAATATTAATGTTAAAAGTAAATATATTCTTAAACTTCTTAAATTACGTAATTGTAAAATTTTTAAAAAAGTTATTTAAGGATTTTTTTTTAATAAATAACTTAAGCTTTATAATAATATTTAATAAAAAAATTACATTTATAATAAAAATAATTGAAAAAAACTTTATTTTTTAATTTATTTAAGCCTTTATTATTTAAGTTATATAAATTCTTACCCTTTAAGTTTAACAAATTCTTATTTATTAAATTACATAAGTTTTTTAAAATTTTTAAAGATTTTAACTTTTATAAATTCCTTAAATTCCTTAAATAATAATGTTAAAATAATTGTTATTAATTTTAATAATTGTTTATAATTTTAATTAAAGCGATGACGTTTACTTAACTTCATATGGATAGAATTTTGGTTAAAAATTAATTTAAAAACTTTTTTTGTATTTAAAATTAAAATCATCGATTTCTGATATTTTAAATTTAAGAAATCTTATATTTAATCCTTAATAAAGGGATCCGCGAATTTATAATTAATAATTAATATATTATAATAATTTAATGGGCTTTTTCATTTATTAATAATCATTTATAAATTAATTTTCGAAATAAACTTTAATTAATTTTATTAAAATGTATTATAATAATGTATATAAATTTAAAAGTGATAAATATAATATTTTAAATGAAAAAATTAAAATATTTAAAAACCATTATAATAAAATTAATATAAAAGAAAACCAATATTATAAAGCATATTCGATTATATTAAAAAAACGCGTTATATAATATTATTATAATTATTTCGTTAAAAAAAGGCTTGAATTTAAGCAAATGGTTAATTAAATGAAAATATTTTTTTATATTATTAAAAATTAATAAATATATATAAATAAATGGAAGTTTATAATTATTTACATAATTATGGAAAAAAACTTAAATAAAGATTTATTTATATATTTAAATATATTTATTTAATAAGTTTAACGCATATATAAGGGATTTTTTATTAATTACTTTAAGAATGTTAATTTAAAAGAAAGTATAATTAACGTAATATAAGGATATTTATTATTTATTATAATGATTTTTTAATTAGCGGTAACATTTAAAAACGTTTGTTTTAATCTTTATAACGTAACTAAGATCACACATCGTTGTAAATAACCGGTGATATAACATTATGCCTTTAATAAATTAAATAATTAATATTAAATTAACCGGAAATATAATGGTAATAAAAATCGAAGGTCATTTCATTTAAACCAAAGTTCGTTTCGTTTTTGCGGACGCGGATAAATAAAACAATGATAGGATAATAAACATCATAATAATAAATAAAAAATTAATGGTAAGAAATATTTTATTTACGGAAAACCAAGATGTTGGTTAACGAAGTATTTTATAAGTAAACGTAAAAACAAACAAATAAATTAATAACGATATTTTTAAAAGCAAAGAAACGAAGAAATCGATGATGATTATAAGGCGTTTTTCATCGGTTATAAAAGAATCGATGCCGGTAAATGAAACAATAATAAAGTGGAAGATTTCGATATTTAATTTTTACGTTAAAATAAAAATAATAACTACGATGAAGCTTATAAATCATTTGCATTAATATAATATCATACGAATTATAATAAAGTTAATAATGTTTATATCACGTATATTTTTACGAACTAAATAATGTTTTATGCGTTTATTAAATCCGATATATTCTATAATTATTAAATATATATGAAGGAATTTATTAAAAGGTCCTTAAAATTTGTTACGTTATTTTATTTAAAAGATTAATATTTCCATACATTTTAAGGTATTTTACTTAATATTAAAATAATAAGAATATTTATAAAAAGTAAACCTTAATTTAAGGTTTTATAATAATCGCACTTATACGTAACGTTGGATATTATAATAATAAAATAATATAAAATTTACTTTAACAATAATTTAAAGCAATTAAACATAAGAATTGTACACGTTTTTATTTTATTTAAAATAATCCTTTTTTAAATTATGTTTACGAATATATTGTTTTTATTATATTTTGGTGATATGAATTAATTTAATATTTTTCTTAATAATGTAAGAAATATATTAATTTATTAAAATAAAAACTATTCCATTATTTATAAATAAAGTTATCCATGGTTTTTATTAAATGATTAAAATCTCGTTATAACTTATTATTATTTTATAAAAGTCGAATTACGATAAATTCATAAACGATTTAACCATCTTGCGGTAAACCGACTTTATTATGTTTTTATAAAGGTAAATTATAATAATTTAAATTAAAATATTATAAAAAAAATTAATAAATATTATCATTAATGTTAATTATATAACACTACATTTAAAAAATTTAAATTTATAATAAAAGATAATATCGACTTTAATTATAACGTTTTTATTAATATTATATATATTAACGGCAAGTTAATATTTTATATTATTAATAAAATAACATCATTTTAAATAACAAAGTTCTTAAAAAATATAATTATAAAATATATTTAAAACTTTTTACAAATAATATAAATTAATATATATTTAAAACCACTTAATTAAATAATATTTAATGTTAATATAAACTTTATTACAAATAAGTTTATTATTAATGCGAAAGAATTAAATATTTTTATTAAAGAAATTTTTATTAAAATATATAACTTAATTAAGCAATTAAAATGTTATTATAAACCATTAAAACGTGTATATAAAATAATATTTAAAGATTTTTAAAAAACTTAAACAAATATATCCTTTATTTTATAAATAATTATAAAGATTATTAATGATATTATAAAACTTAATAGCCTCATTTTTACATTATTCGTTTTTAAAGTATATTTATGATTAATTAAAAGTTTTTTATCCATGTTATCTTTGGTAATTCATGTTATTATAATTAAAAAAGCAATAAATGAAGTCTATAAATTAAAAGCGAAGCGGCAGGTAATGGAAATAATCGTTATAAAAAACGATTTAAATATATTAAATATTTTAAATCTCCTTTTATAATTTAAAATACAAGTATATTAAAAGAATAAAAGATGGATAAAACCTTATAAGTTAATTATTCAAAACAAAGAAATATATATAATTAAAATTAATAATAAATTAATTAAATTTTGTATAATTATCGTGAAACCATATTTATGTAATAAAATAATAAATTTTTTAAATGATGTTTTTAATATTAAATTTGGCGAGGAGTTAAATAATTATACACTTAACAATCCATTTAATAAAGAAACATTGGTAAATAAAAAAGGATAAAAACAACTTCCTGGTAATAAAAATAAATTAAAGAACACGGTAAGTAACATTACACATATTTCTTAAAAAGAAACATTAAATACATAACTTACACTTTAATTTCATAAAAAAAGCAAGATTATTACTTTAAGACAATTATTCAAAACCTCAAATGCTTAAGAAATTAAAAGCCTTATTAAAAAAAGCGTATTTACATTCAAAAAATATTATAATGTAAAACATAATAATATACGTATATTTAATTCACGTATCGTAAGAAAAATCAAGGGTAAAATAATAAAAAACTTATATAAGAAATTTAAACTTATTATTTAAAAATATAATAATAAAAGTAAAAAAATAATCTTAATTTAATTATTAATAATATAACAATTAAACCAACGGATAATTGTTACGTTAATATTATTATTAATAAGAAAAAAAATGTTTATTTAAATATAAAATATAATTTAAGCTTATACATAATCCGGAATAACTTTAAATCGACGAATTTTCATTAAATTACTAAAAGAATTAACTTATAAATACTTGGAAAGTATAATTATAATTATAATTAAGCTTATGTATAAAGTTTTAAAAGCCGGTACGTATTAATGAATAACGTATTATAAACATTATTAAAAGAAATTAAACATGATTACATTTACGTACGATCCATATTTATTGGTATCGAAATCCATAGGACATTTTAAGCTTATTAAAATGCAAATTAATGATACATTAAGCATATTTAATAATATTTTCAATTAAATAAAAAATAATAAATTAATAAAAATAAAATTTCTTATAAAACCTAAGATATTTCTTATAAAAAAAAACCATTTAATATTTAATAATTGTATTTTATTTTTAAAAAATAATGGCAAAATGTATTTACGTTAAAAGGAGCAAGGTAAGAAAATTAATTTTATTAAAATTAAAATTAAAAATATTATGTAATAATATATTTAATAAAAGGCTTATGGTGTATATATCGTTTTTATTTATTAATTAAAGGTTATATTTGATATGTCGGAAATAATTTAATACTAAGAACCTAAAAAAATCAAGATTATAAAACTTAATAAAAAGTTATAATGGTAATAAAAAAATATTTAAAAAGGATTATATTTTATTAAATTAAATTTATAAATTATTAAAATCTTTATGTTCGTTAATAATTTATTCGCGAATAATAAAAACTTAAATTCATAAATTAATTACGAAGTATTTATCGTAAATAAAATAATTTATAATGAATTATTTACCATGATTAATAATATAATCCATTAAAATTCAACCAAATATAAGTGAATAATTAAAAGTGTGTTAATAAATGAAATTTATATTATAATTTATAATGTAAATATAGTTATAACGATTAATATAATAATTATATTTATTTTTAAAAAGCTTAATTTTATTAAAACATTAATCGTTATATGCATGGACTTATTATCCTTATATAAATGCTTAATTAAACTTAGTATAATTAAAGAAAAAAAGTTAATAATTAACATTATATTATTATGGTAATCGTATAAACGATAAAAAATATATAATATTAAATGGATATATAAAAAAAATAACTTAATAAACATAATAATAAAATTTAATGTTAATAAAGTATTAAAAATGTTTATTAACATTAATTACTTTATATTAAAATTATAAAGCTAAGTTAAAAAGGATTAAAAACATAATAATTTATATATTAAATTATGATATTAATCGAAAAAAAACACCTGAAACCCCATTATGCTTAATATATTATCCTTTTATATTATTATAACCATATTCATGTATTTTTATTAATGAATAATAATAAACTTGGAATATTAATTATTAATTTATTGCGAGATTAATGACGTGATTTAATCATTTCTTTAAAAAAAAAAAGAAAATTAATTAAAAGTGTTAAATGTTTAATATAATTTGATATATACCTTGAAGAATTTAATGGTGAATTTCTTTGTTATTTCATGGAAGAAACAAAGTTCGATTATAACTTTCTTTAATTTAATATGAACATTTTTTGTCGCATTAATTAAACGTTTGTTTTGTTCCTTTGTGTGTTCACGGCATTATTATATAATACGTTTTTCGTTCATACCCTTGTTTATTCTTATGTGTTACAACCTTTTCCAAAGCTCACGTTGCGCATCTTTAACCACATTTAGACGAGAACTAGGATTTGCGAACAAAGCATTGATTGCTGCGTTGATAACTTGTATATGTTATGATGGTATTGGAATATAATCTTTTTATGCATGAATATATTGATTACATTTGGTTAAAGTACCTATAAAGGTTAATTATAAATTAATGGAAAATTATGAATTATACTTATTTGTTGTCTTGTGATAATAAAGATTACATATAATATTAAAACGTTAATTAATAATGTTATAATAATAATATTAATAAAAATGTGCCCGCTTTAAAAAAGCGTTCATTACTCGTTTAAAAAGCATATTAATAATTACTTTAATTATATCCGCGGAGATTTTCCTATAACATGTTCGTTAATAATAAAAAATAAATAATATTTAAATAAAATTAAATTAAAAAAAAAAAAGGGATAATAAAAGTAAACGTGTTAAACTACATTTAATATTAACTTTTATAAGCTACATAATTTAAAGGTATACATAATTACGTAATAAAAGCTAAAAGAAAAGTTATTAATATTAAAATATTAATTATATGACCGTATCCAACAGGATCCACTTTTGTTATATGGTTATATAAAATCAAATTAATATTAAATTAATTTCCCCCACATCCCCCACTTAACTTAAATTCCTTCCATATACATTAATAAAATAACACCCCAAATTTTACTTACCTTTTACATATTTAATACATAATTATTTTAACCTTATTAAACCAACATAATTAATATATTTTTATTTAATAATAATATAATTCCATTCCATTTCGTCGTTTATAATAATTTTATTAAATGTTTTATTTATTATATTAAATTATTTATTATATTATTTTAAAGTAAATTTAAATAAATTAAAAGCTTTAATTTAAATTATTTTATTAAATTATTATTAAATTTATTTTATTAACATTTTAATTTTTATAACATATAAAAACGTTTTAATTATTAACGATTTTTAAATTTTAAAAATTTTCGTTATTTTAATATATATATAAATATCTTATTATTATATATATTATATTATAAATAATACGCCTTTTACACGAGCTTTTTCGAAAGTTTAAATATATTAAATTTATATATTATTTATAATATTTTTTTTCATAAAAGTATTTTTTTTTTAATTTTTTAACCATTTTTTAAATTATTAATTTTTAATTAATTAATTTTAATTTAAATAAGGTTAAAAAAAGAAATATTAAAGTAATTATAATCGTTATTTAATTTTATATCGATAAAATTTAATTTAATTTATTCGTATATTTAATAAAAAATATTAAATAATTTTTATATTTATAATTATATATTTTTTCGATTTATTTTTACGATGAAATTAACGTTTTTTATGATTTTTATTTTATTAATTATTTAAATGTAAATGGTTAAAATGGTTTCGTATTTAACGATAAATTTAAAAGGTTAAAATTTATTCGATTTTATACATTTTAAAATTATATATATAATTATAAAAAAATATATTATTTTTATTAAATATTTAATTTATTAAATTTTAAAGTTATAAAAATATTAAATAATAAATTATTAATTATAAAAATAATAATTTTATTATTTATATATAATATTATATATTTTATTAAATTTAAAATTTTTAAGGTTTTTTTTTTTTTTTACCCGGTACGGCCTTCCACAATGTCCGGGAAAACGCGACTTACGTAAGCTCCGAAGTGTTTTTACCCTCCCAAAATTACAAGGACCAGGAAAAAAAAAAAAAAAACCTTAAAAATTTTTCTTTACAAAAAGTTGTTAATTAAAAAAAGGTTTAAGAAAAAGGATGGAAAACAAGGTGGGAAAAAGGGGTAATAAGGTGGAAAAAAAAAAATTTTATTTAAAAAATATTATTAATTATTTAATTAATTAATTTTTAATTTAATAATTAATTAATTAATTAATTAAAACCTTGGTTAAAAAGTTAATTTAAAAATTAATTAAAAAGTTAATTTAAAAGTTAATTAAAAAATTAATTAAATAATTAATTTAAAAATTAATTAATTTATTAATTAATTAATTAATTAATTAATTAATTAAATAATTAAATAAATAATTAAATATTTAATTAAATATAAATGTTATTATTTAAGTTATATCTTTTTTATTATCCGGGTTATATTACGTAATTTTAAGTAATTTTTATTTTTAAAATTTAAAAATTCGGGTTTTTTTATTTTTATTTTATAATAATTTTATTATTATTATAGTTATTATTTTATAATTATATTTATTCGATAATTAAAAAAATTATATAATGAATAAAATTAAATGTATTAAAATTAAGGAAAAATTAAGTGAAATATAACGATTCTTTTATAATATATGATTTTTATATTTATTTTTTTTAATATTTTTGCGAATAAAATTAATAAAATTTTAAAGTTTTTTTTATAAAATTTAAAATTTAATTTTAAATTATATATATTTAATTCGACTTTTATATTTATATTATTTGTTGAAATATTATAAAATATATATAAAAAGGATGTAAAAATTAAATCATTAAATGTTTAATTAAATGGGTGGTAAAGTAAAAGGCTTGGAAACTTATTATAACGTATGTTATAATGTTTTTTAAATTTTAAATGCTTATAATTTTCTTAATATTTAATTAAATTAAATGTATTTAATTTTATTTAATGTAATTAAATTTTAATGTTTTAATGGTATTAATTATATTCCATTAATAAATATATCCGTGAAATTATAATAAAATAAATAATAAAAAGTTTAAGTTTTCGAATTTAATGAAGTGATTTTATAATGGGGTATAACTTAAATAATAAAAAAAATATAATTTAAATAATAACGCTTTTAAATATTTAATTAATTTATTAATTACTTAATTAATTTAATAATTAATTAAATAATTAATTTATTTATTAATTAATTTATTTATTAATTAAATAATAAGTTAATTAATTAATTAATTAATTAAATGATTAAATATTTAATTAAATTATTAATAAATTAATTAATTAAATACTTAATTAATTAATTAATTAATTAATTAAAACCTTGG
>MU405515.1:0-12887 GCA_022836615.1 Annulohypoxylon bovei var. microspora | reverse complement strand
AATTTATAATAAATTATTTAATTAATTCATTTCTTAAAAAGTAAATACCTTGTTAAATTTAATAATATAAATGAGCTTTTTTTTTTTTATTAATTTAAAAAAATAAAATCCTTTTAATTAATAAATAATAATATTATTATTATTTATTATAAACCTTAAAATTATAAAATTATTATATATAATGCCTTTAAAATAACCATATTATAATACACCATTTTTAACCTTTTAATATAATTTCTTAAACTTTATAATTAAATAAAAAATATTTATTATACCATTTAAACCTTTGTTTTTTTTATCGATAATAAATAAATTATTAATTAAATTTAAATCCGTAAATAATATAATATTATAAAAAATATTTATAATATAATAATTTAAATGTATTAATTAAGATTTAAAGTATTAATAAAATAAATAAATTATTTTAAAATATAAATTTAATAAATTAATTTTAATTTTTTTTAATAAATTTAAAACATTATTATTAAGTTTATTTATAATAATTAAACCAAGTAAAACACCATTAATAAGTTTAATAAAATGGTTATTTATTATTAATAAACCTTTAAAATCCTTTAAATTAATTTAAGTTAATAAAGGGAAAAACAAATTTAAATCGTTTTATAAATAATAAAAAAAAAATCTTAAATTAATATATTTTTTATTTATAAATATATTAACTTAACTTAATTAAATAATCGTACCCATTAATAAATTAATAACTTTAAAGTATATATTTAAATTATTTTTAATAAATTTAATATTTAATTTATTATTAATAAATAAATAAATATAAACTTTATATTAAAAAATATTAAAAGGTGTATTATTATAATAACACTTTTAATATTAAATCCTTTTATTTAAAAATTTTTTATTTAATTTAAAATACCTTTTATAAAATACTTTAATTTAAAAATATAAATTAAAGAAATTTTAATAATAAAAACTTTAAATAAAAATTAAATAAAATAAATGGTATAACGAACGTAAATATAATTTAATGTTACACGTGTTAAATTATTTATAATTAATACCTTATTTAATAATTAAAAATTCTTTTATATAACCTTAAGAATTTTAAAATTAAATTTTAACGATTTTAATAATAATGTTTTTTAATAATTAAAACCTTTTAATAAACCTTTTAAAAAAAAATTTTTTTTTATAATAATTAAGTTATTAAAAATAACGACGATAACCTTTAATTTAAATTAACTTTTAATAAAAATATATTCTTAAAGATTTTAAATAAAATTAATTAATAAAATGTTACTTTTATTATTATTAATTTTATATATTTTAATAAGTTTATAATTTATAATAAAAAAGATTTATTTAAATATAAATTTTAATAAATGAAACTTAAAGCGTATATAAAAATATATATGAAAAGTTTTCTTAAAAATTATCATTAAATTAATTAAATAAGTTTTTTATTAATAAATAAAACTTAATTATAATATTAATAAAAAAAAACTTAAATAAATTAATTAAAGGTTATAAATTTTTAAATAATTTATATTTTAACCTTTTAAAAACGATTTAAAAACCTTTTAAAAAAACATTATAATTTAAAGAAAATATATAAATTTAAATATTAAAAAAATGTAACTTAATATTTAATAAAATTATTAAATTTTAACGAAATAATTTAATAATTTAATATTACGTTTTAAAATTATATTATTAAAATTTTCCTTAATGAAATTATTAAATTAATTTACTTTAAATAAAACAATTTACTTAAAAACGATAATAAATTTTTTACCATTATTTAAGAAATAAATTAAATTTATAAAAATATGTTAATTAATTTAAAGATTTTAAAAAAAAGAAAGTTTATTTCAATTTAAAAATATTTAAAGTTAAATTAAATTAATTGTAAAAAAAAAAATCGTTCCATTTTAAGTTAAAATTAATCCTTAAAAAATAATAATAAATTTAAATAAAATAAAAAGCTTAAAATTAATATTAAAAAAATTTAAGTTTTTAATAAAAAAGTTTTAAAAAATATTAACCAAGTTAATATTAATTAATGTAAAAAAGATAAAAAGCTTTATTAATGTTATAATTAAAATAAATATTAAACTTTATCGTATTTTATTAAATAAAATATTAATAATAAAAACTTATTATTAATTTTAAAAAAAACCTTTTTTATAAAACATCCCCGTGAAAAAAATATTACATTTAATTTAACGTTTTAAAAAAAGGTTAAAGTTAATATAATTATATGAAAAATTATTTAACTTAAAATCTTTAAATTATTAAATTTAAAATTAAATTTTTAAAAGGTTTTAATATTATATTTCATTAAATTCCATAATTAAAATAAAATAATATATTATAAATAAATATAATTAAAAAAATAATAAAAATTATAATAAATTTAATTAAAAATTATATTTTAAACTTATTTTAAATTAATAACCGATAATTATTATAATTTTATTTTATAATAATTAAAAACATATGGTTAAAACATTTTTAAATTTTAAAAGTTTAATTTTATTAATATTTTTTTTTAAAATTAAAAAATAAAAGTTATTTATTATTAAATGAAATAAAGCATAATTTGTGTTAATTTTTAATATTATAAAAGTTTTTTTAATAAAACGTTATTATTTTAACTTTTTTATATTTTATTATTAAAAAGATTATTTCTTTTAAATTAACTTTAAATTAAACGGTTTAAATAATAAATATAATATTATATTTTTTTAATAATAAATAAAAATTTATAAATTTCATTTCTTTTTTTAAAATTTTAAAAAAATCCGATTTATATTAAATTATTATTAAAAATATTATATTAATTAATTATTTTATAATTTTAATCGTTTTAAGGTAATTATAATAATTAAATATAATAATTTTAACGAAGCTTTAAAAAATGTATTTAAAAAATTTTAAAACTTCATATATATTATAAATAAAAAAGTTAATTAATATTTAATATGGTAATTACGATTCGTTTAACTTTTATTTTAAAACCTTTCTTTTATAAAATAACTTTTAAATGAAATAACTTTTATTTTATAATAATTAAAAAAATTTATTTTACATTCGTATAATATTCACATTATAACTTATAAATATACTATAATAATTTAATAACATTTTTCGTTTTATAAGAAAATTAATAATTAACATTTAATTAATTAAAAAAATCTTTTTTTATTTAATTAATTATAATTAATTAAAACTTTTATAATTTATTTAATTTTAATATTTATTTTTAATTATTATTTTTTCCATTAATTTTTAATTAATTTTCATTAATCTTTAATTAATTTTTATTAATTTTCGTTAATTTTTTTTAATTTTAAATTATTTTTTACCATTTAAATAAATATAATAAAAAAAAACAAGCCTTATATAATTACATACCATTAAATAATTACCTTTTAAAACAATTTTAAAAATAAATTAATCCTTTAATAAAAAAATATTACCTTTTAAAATAACGTTTTAACTTTAATCCGTAAAATAATAAAATAATTTCCTTAAAAGTAAATTAAAATATTAATTTAAATAACCCGCATTATTCGTATAAATGTTAATGCTGCGATAAAAAATTATTTAAACGATTAAAAAATTAATAAATACGCTTTTAATATTATAATTAAATTCGCTTTAAGATTCGCCATTAACTTCATATTAAAAGAAAATAATTTTTCTTATTAAAAAAATAATATTCTTTAATATTAATAAAACGATTTTATTGTTTTTTTTTTTACATAATATAACCCATAAAATAATCCCATTATTTTAAATAAAAAAATATTTAATATTAATAATTTTTTAAAAACCTTTATTAAATAAAAATTATATAAAAAATTAAAAACCATTTTATTAAATATTTAACAAAATAATATTTTATTAAATTTTAAAAAATCTTTTATTTTATAAAATTTATAATATTAAAAAAATAATCTTTTTATATAAAATTATTATTCCTTTATTCCCGATTAACCTTTTTTATTATTTAACATTAATAAAACAAATATTTCATTATTATAATTATTTATATTTTTTTTTAAAAACCAATCATTATTTTCTTTAAATAAAACAAATTTAAAATAATTACTTAATCCCATTATTTTAATCTTATATATATTATTATAAAAATAATTATAAAATAATTTAAAAATATATAAATTAACACCCCCATTAATAAAAATTAAATAAATTTTAATATCATTAACTTGATTTTATTTTATTTAAATATTAACACGATTAAACTTATTATTAATATTAATTTTAAACGTAATTTTAAAAAAAAAAGGATTTTAATAAAATTTACGGGATTATCCTTTATTATCATTATTTTCATTATTTTCATTATCTTTAAACTCATTATTTTTTAACTTAAAAAAAGGCCTTAAAAATCTTAAAGATCTTAAAGATCTTATAATAAAAAACTTTAAAAAAAATCTTAAAAAAAAAAAAATTTAAACGAATTAAATTTATTAAAAAATAATTTAAATTAATTATTTTCCTTTTTAATATAAAAATTAAACATTTTATCCTTAACACCACAATCCCTTAAAAAACAAAGCTTTTTAAAAAAATTTATTTAATTTTTATTATTTTAAAATTTACTTAAAAACGAAGAATATTAACATTTTTTTTTAAAATAAAACGAGAATTTTTTATTAAAACAAAATTTTAATTTTTTATTAAAATAAAATTCTCCGTTAAAATAAAACAAAACTTCCACATTTAATATAAGCATAATAAATATTATAAATTAAATAAAGGTTACCATTATACCGGTAAATATTTTAAATGGTTAAACAATATTAAAATAAATAAAACAAATAAAATAAAAAGGATAAAAAAACAATCCGCTTCTTTTAAATCCATTTTTTAAAAATTTATTTCCCTTTCTTTTAAACCCACTTCCTTTTAACTTTTTATAATTAATAAATAACTTAAATCCAATTAATAACTTTTTTACTTAAATAATAAATACTTTTTAAACATAACATATTAATTAAATAAATCACTTAATAATACATAAATAAAAGTTAATATAAATTAAATATTTTTATTTAAATTTAAATAAAACATTATATAAGAAAATAAACTTTATAATAATAAAAGAATTCGTATATTAAAAAAATATTTATTTATTTATAAATAATATAAAAAAACACATAATAATTGTTATATAAGCAAATATAATCCGTAGAAATTTCACATAATTATTATAAAACAATGTTTAAAAATAATGGATAAAAAAAGTTTTTTAAGATTTTAAAATTTCTTATAATAAAGATTTTAAAAAGGCTTTTTAAACCATTATTTTACGTTTTAAAATACTAATGATAATAACGTTGAAATAATTAAAAAACTTTAATCTTACTTATAAATTAAATCGCATTATAATTAAAGAATTTATTTATTTTTAAATAATAAATATTATATAAATTATAAAAATAATTAAAAGAAATTTTTTAATATAATAAATATTAAAAGTATATAATTTAATTTATTTATTACTTAAATAATTAATAATCCGATTAAATAACATTGTTAACTTTTTTTTAAATAATTAACTTTTTTATTTAAAAAAGAAAATATTTATATATAAAATTATTATTAAATTATATTATTAATTATAAAACTTTAATAAAAATATATAAACTTTTTTAATTATTAATTAAATGTTTATTAATTATTAATTATTTTAAATTAATGTAATAATATTATAATAATTAACTTTATTAACTTTAATAAAATTAATTTATAATTATTTTAAAAATTTTATATTAAACTTATTATTATTTATTAAATTAATTTATTAAGCCTTAATATTATTAAATATTTTAAAAAAAATAATTATAAATTTATATTTTAAAAAAATATATTAATAAAAAAATTCTTAACCTTAATTTAATTAATATAAAGGTTTTAATTAATGCGGATTATAACGTAAAAATAATTTCCCCCATAAAAATTAATTTTAATTTTAAAGAATATAAACGCCACGTAAAAGCGGATAATTTTTATATAAATAAAGTAATAACCCATTTAAATAAAAATGGAATAAAGGTTTATTTTAATATAAAAATTATAATTATAAAGATTTATAAAAATAATTTTAAAAATGGTAATAAAATAAATAAATTTAAATTAAATAAAACAAATAAACTTTTTAATATAATAATAAAGCTTTTATTATAAATAATAATAATAAAAAATATATTAAAAAAGCAGCGCTTTAAAATAATAATTATTTTTTATTAAAACAATATTTAAACATAAAAAAAGAAATTTTTATAATAAATAAATTAATAAAAATTAATAATAATACCTTTTATATTATTAAACTTAAAATTATAAAATTTAAAAAAAATAAAATTATATATTAAAAATATAAAAAAATATTTCTATTAAGAAACACCCTTATAAAACACGTATATACCAAAATATATATATTAATAAAAAGCATAAAAAAGTATTAATAATTAACCGTTAAAAATATTAAAAAAAAACCTTAAAATATAAAAACATTACATTAAAATAAAAACGAAAATAATTTCATAAATCTTAAAAATATAAAAACATTATATAATAAAATATTTATTAAAATATTAATAAAACTTAAAATTATAAAAGTTATTTTTAAACTATACTTTAAATAACACTTAAATAAAAAACATATATATATAAATTTTAAAATATAATTTTATAAATCATTAAAAATTTAAATAATATATAAAAATATAAAAATTAATAAAAAAATAATAAATAAATAATAATTAATAAATAATTATAAAAATTATAAAATTAAATATAAAAAAAGAAATTATAAAATAAAAGATATTAATAAAAAATTAACTTTTAAAGATTTAATAATTTTCCATTTATTAATATTAATATAATATTAAAGAAAACTAATAAAAACATTAATTTAAATTAAAACATAAATTAATAATAACTTAAAATTAAATTTTTTATTAAAAATAAAATAATTAAAATCACATAAAATAATCATTAATTATTTTAAATAAATAATAACATTAAAATTTTATTAAAAAATAAATATTTTTATTAAAATCCATAAATTAATAAAACTTATTAACCATAAAATAATAACCTATTAAAACGTGATAATATTATTACACACTTTAATTTTCTTATATATAAATTATAAAAATTTACTTTAAATAAATGAATTTAATAATAAAAAAAAATACTTTTTTTTTAAAGTTTTTTTAAAAATATTAAACACCATCACTTCGGTAATAAATATAAAAATAATCCTAATAATAAATAACATTAATAAGTTATTAAAAATCCACCGAAACTAAAAAATTAATAAAATTTATAACATTAATAATAAAGGATAATTTAAAATAAATATTTTTACATTTTTTTTTAATAAATTTAATTTAATAAATAAGATTATAAAAACATTTATATTTTCACATAAATTTAAAAACCTAATAAAAGGGATTAAAGTTTAAAAAAAAGCTTAAAACACCGAAAGAAAATAAAAGGAAAATGAGCTTCCATTAAAAATTCAAATAAAAAACATTAATTTAAAATTAATTAAATTAAAAAACATTCCATTTATATTAATAAAAAATAAAATACATATATAATATATAAATAAAACTTACATAAAAAAAATAAAAATAATTTTAAAAAAATATAACGTATAAATAAAACATCGCATAATTTAAATGTTTAAAAATGAGAAAATATAAATAAATTTTATATTAAATTAATAAAAGCATAAAATCCACACATATATTTATAAATTAAATTTTAAAAATAAATTTTTTTTTAATAAAATATATAATAATATATATAATAATAAAAAGATATTATAAATAAAAAACTTAACGCCATTTATTAACTTTATTTTCGTGGTTTAAAAAATAATAAATAATAAATGGAAAAATCGTATAATAATTAATTTACATTTATTAAATAATATAATAATTCTTAACATATATTTATTATTAATATAAAAAAACGTCATCGTAAACATTAAAAAAAAAAATTATAATAATAAATAAGAAAAGTTTCTTCCATTAATTTTTAACATTTAACTTTTATAAAAATAAAATAATAATTATTTTATTAAAAAAATTAAAGGTTTTAAACATGATATTAATAAGTTATTAAAATAATCCTTTTTATATATAAAAATTTATAAATTAAAAACTTTATCCGCATAAAAAATATTATAAAACATATTTGGATAATATCGTAATTTATAACGATATAAAAAAAAATTATTTAAAACATTTTAATATAATATTTAAGATTTTCCAAAAATTAAAAGTTATTATAATCTTTTAAAAATCCTTCGTAATATATAATTTTATTAAACTTTTAAATCTTTTAATAAATAAATTTAATACATCGATTACGTTAAATAAAGTTAAAGTAATTAAAAAAATTAAAATTTTTAAAACGCTTAAAAATTTAAAAACTTATATTAAAATAATTATATAATTAAGAAAATATATTCCTTAATATTAATAAAAAATTTAACCGCTTTAAAAAAAAAAGATAATAATGCTTAATAAAAGCCGAATTATAAGAAATTTATTAATAAAAAATAAAATAATTTAAAAGAAATAAATTTTAAAAAGGAAATTTAAGTTTATAAAGGATGAAAAAAAAGCTTTTCATTTTATTTAACATGATTTAATAATAAAAATATATTTATTACATTAAAATTTTAATAAAACCGTTTTCATTAAATTAAACACGGTAAAAAAACGAAAATATAACGTAATAATTTTCCATATAAAAGGAAATTAAAATAAAGTAAATATACATTTAAATAAAATATAATTAATTATATTTTTAAATAAAATTTTTATAAAAGTAAAAAAAATATATAATATAATAAAATTAAAAGTTTTTTATTTAACGTAAATTATATAAAACTTATAACCATAATTTTAATTTAATAAATTAAACGTGGTAATTTTAATAAATTATAAAATTATTAAAGGAATAATTTAATAAAAAAACCTCGCCATAATTAACATAATTAAAAATAACTTAAAATTAATTATAACATTAACTTTTTTAAGTTAATTTTAATTAAATATAAAACATATTTTTAAAAAATTAAATTTCGTTTTAAACGCATTATTAAAATTATTAATAAAGGTAAATAATAAAAATAAAAAGAAAAGAAATAATAAAATTAAAAGTAAATTAAATGATTTAATAAATTATTTTACGTTTTTATTAAATAAAATTCGCTTAAATATAAAATTTTAAAAAAAATTATAAAAAAGATATTAAAAAGACAAAAAATATAAGAAAATTTTATAAAATTTAAAAAAAAAACCATAAATAAAAAAAAGAAAATTTAATATTAAAAATAAATTATTATACCATATTATTAAAAAAAAACAAAGGAAATTAATTATTTTAACATTATGCATTTAATAAATTTTTTAATAAATTCACGACAAGAAATATCACTTTAATTTTTAAAAAATAATAACGGAATTAAGAAATTTAATAATTAATAATCTTTTTAATTAATTATATAATTATTTAAATTATTATTTAAAATATATTAAAAATAAAATAAATAAAAAAAAACCATTAAATTATTTACATCCCATTAAAAACAAATGAATATTATATTATATAATGGTAATAAATTTCATTATAAAATTACTTAAAGTTTCATCGGAAAACACATTTTAAAAAATATTAAATTATAATTATTATAATACTTTAATAATAAATACTTGTAAATTTTTTAAGAAAATAATTTTAATTTTAAAAAACTTTTAATACATAATTAAGGAATAAGCGGAAATATATTTTAAATGTTTATTATTATATAATTAAAGAATATTAAAAAAAATAATCTTAAATCGAAATAAAAAATTCCTTTCAAAAATTTAACAAACCATATTTTTAAAAATAAAAACCGCACAAAACTTTTTAATAACATAACATTCGTAAATAAATAAATAAAACGAAAAACGTAATTAAAACGTGGAAATAAGCATTTAATTTCACATATTATTATTAATAATTCCATAAAATTTCATAATTTTATTTTTATAATATAATTTAAATAATATAAAATCATTTATTTTAAAAAGATTTTTAAATAAAATAATTTTAAGTTTTAAATTAACCATAATAATATTAATCTTAAAAATACCATATAACGCGATAAATTTTAAAACCTTAAAGAACGTATATTAATAAAAAACCATAATAATAATAAACTTCATAATAATAATTAATAAAATATAATATAATAATAAACATAATTTTTAAAAATTTAATATCGGTAAAGAAATATATTTAAAATTATATAAAAAATATTATTTATTTAAAAAACCCGTTAAAAAATAATTAAAACAAAGAATTAAACCATTAATAATAATTAAAAAAATTAAAAAATTAACTTATAAATTAAATTTTTTTTAACATTAATAAATCCATTAAATAATATTAATTTTATAATTAACCTTAAAACCATTTAAAAAAAACACTTTCCGAAAAAAAAAACCATAACTTAAATAAATTTAAATAAATAAAAATAACGAAGAATAAAAATCGTTTAAAATTAAAAAACTTTTAAAAAAAAAAGTTAATAAAATAAAAAAGAAATATACCTTTAAATATTTAATTTATTAAAAAGGTTATGAAATAATATATAATTAATGGTATTTACAAAAGTTTTTAATGGAAAACGCATTAAAGTTAATGCGAAAATATAATTAAAAATATAAAATGATTTTCGAAAAATTAAAGGTAAAAAAGGATGTTTAAGAAAATTAAATTAACGAAGTATTAAGAAATAATATTTTATAAAAAAAAAACGAAAAAATAGGATAAATCGTTAAAGTAATTTTAAAAACTAATATATAAATGTAATTATTTTACGGAATAAAAAAGTAAATAAAAATAATTAAATATTTTTAACTTAATCGGCGTTTAGGTTAATATTTGTTATTTAATATGTATTTATTTATTTAAAATCCCTTTTTTTTTTATATTTTTTTTAATTATAATTTTGTTTTTATTTTCCTTCGAACATTATTTTTTTTATTATAATATTCTTATTTAATTCTTTAATTATAATTTTGTTTTTAATTTTCTTTTAATTATAACTTTAAATATATTTTCTTTTAAATAACTTTATTTTAATTATAATACTTTTATTTAATTTTTATTTATTTATATTTATGTTTAAAAAAAGAAATTTATTTACACCTGGTTTTAAAGAATAAATTCCATTAATTACTTTTAAAAAATAAATTTCATTAATTACTTTCAAAAAATAAATTCTATTAATTGTTTTTAAAGAATAAATTTTATTAATTATTTTTAAGGAATAAATTTTATTAACGTTTATTTATTTATAATAATCTTATATTAATTAAATTAAACCTTTTTTTTAAAGATTTATTTTATTTATAATTACTTATTTTTATTAATTTTAATTTAATTAAATTAGATTTATTTATATTTATTTTTAAGTAATTAATTAAATATTTACTTATGTTTAACTTTATTAATTATTTACAAGAAATAAATATAATAAAAAAAAAAAATAAAGACGTATAATTAAAGTATTTTAATAACGATACGTTTTTATACGAAAGGGAAGTTATTATGCCGGACGAAAAATAAGAATTTTAAAAAAAAAAAATAAAAAATCGTTTAAATAAAATTATATAGTTAAATATTTTTATAACGTTTAAAACACAAATAAGAAAAAAACGGTAATTATTAAAAGATTAGTAATAATTAATGTTAAAAGCAAATAATCTTAAAAAATATTAAATATAAATAATTACGAAATTCCTTTTAATATTAAATTTAAATTTAAAAAAAATTATCCACCATTTTATATAAATTTAATTAAATAAATATTTAAGTAATATAAAAATTTAAATAAACGTAAAAAACGTTTTTATAATATATAATAAGGTTTAAAATGAAAGGTGGAATAATAAAATTACGTTAAAGTTTAATAAAATAACTTTTTATTAATTAATAACTTTATAAATTTACGGGGATGTAATAAAAAGTTTTAATTACATTTTATTTTATATTTTAAAATAATTTAATAATTATGGTTTACATTAAATAATTTTATTATATATAAATCATATAACGCTTTTTTTTTAAAAAAATTAATATAAAAAATTTATATTATACATTAAAAACGATGAAACAAGGTTTTTATTAAAAAACATTAAATAATTATAAAAACGTTTTCCTTTAAAACGAAAAAACAAGTTACCTACGAAAAAACTAAAAATAAAAAAAAATTAAACGAAAGTTAAATAAAAAACATTAAACTTTTTTAAAAAAACGATAAATATTTATATAAAAATTTTAAACGTAAAGTAATAAATCCAAAAAATTATTAATGATTTTTATTAAAACTTAAAAAATGTTAAAAAAACAATAAAAAAATCGGGAAAAGTTTTCGTAAAACATTTAAAAATATTATTATAATTACAAAAAAAAACTTAAAAAAATGAAGAAAAAAAGGATAATGAAAATAACTTATAAAAGAAATAAAATAAAAACGTTTTGTTTTTTTTTTAAAAAAAAAGAATTTAATATAATAATTACGATTCGTTTAACTTTCATTTTAAAACCCTTCCTTTATAAAATAATTTTTAAAAGGAATAACTTTTATTTTATAATAATTAAAAAAATTTATTTTATGCTTATATAATATTCATATTATAACTTATAAATATAACATAACATTTATTATATTTTTAATAAATTATTATTATTTTAATGTAAATCATTTATTTAATTTATTATTATAATTATTACGGCGGTTAAAATTATATAATTTATTTTATTTATAACCGTGTTTTCGTTTTTATTAAACTTTGGTT
>MU405514.1:0-13005 GCA_022836615.1 Annulohypoxylon bovei var. microspora | reverse complement strand
ATGCATTTAAAAAAACCATTAAATTATAATTTTATATATTAAATAATTATATATAATAATATAATATATATATTATATATTTAATTATTTATTATATTTATTAATATTTAAATATATAAAAGAAAATTATTAATTTATAATTATATATATTAAATAATTTTATATAATTTTATTATATTTAATATTATATATAATATCGTAATATATATATTATTATTTTAATAATTAATATTTATTTTTAATATATATTTTTATTAAAAAAGTAATTATATATTATTATAAAATGAAATGTTTTCGTTTTTAATCACGTGGTTTCTCGTATATTTTATATTTAAATCGTAAGCCTTCGGCCACGACCTTTTTTTTACGATCATGCATTTTTTTATTTTAAATTATTAACTTTTAATATTTATCGATTTTTTTTCCATTAATTAACGCGTTTTAATATATTGTTTTTAACGTTTTAATGTATTAATAACGTAATTATTAATATAATTAATTTTCCGGGTATTTAAAGTTTTATTCCAAAATAAATAACGATTAATATTAAAAATTTAAATTAAATAATTTTATTTTTAAAAAAATTATTATATATTTAAATTTTAATTAAAATGGCTTTTATTTATTAAACTTAAAAATTTTTTAAAAAATAATTATTAATGCGGAATTATTTTAAACCTTAATAATTTATATAATTTAAACGTTAAAAAAACCCATAATATTTTTATTTATTAAATATTAATAAAATTAAAGAAAAGTATTTTTAATTAATAAATATTAATGAATTTTTAATATTATTATTATAAATTAAATTAATAATGATATATTTAAGGTAATTTATTAAGCATAAAAATATATAAGCTTTAAAATTAATAAAGTTATATTAATTATAAAAATTTAAGTAACGAAACATTATAAAATTAAAAGATTTATTAAAAAATAATTAAATCGTTAACGAATATAATAATTTAAACGTAAATAATAAAACCACGCGTTAATATTATCGTAAAACGTTTTATTAATTATTAAATTTAAATAATTTAATTAAGTTATAAGTTTTAAATAACTTATTAATTATAACCTTTTTATTTTACCGTTATAATTAATATTATAAAATGGTAAAAATAAATTATTTTAATTTATATAATCGTTAAGTTATTTTTTATTATATAATTTAATGTAATTATTATATAAATTAAATTAAAAATAATTAATGTAAATTATATTACCGCTCGGATAATTAATAATATAAAAATTAAAAATATAATTATTTTTTTTTTAATTTATTACCGATTAATGCGAAATTAAATAATCATTAAATATTATTACCGTTTTAAAAAAAAAACCGTTAAAACTTTTTTATATTAAATTAAATTAATAAAGGTTTATCCGATAATACGCCGTTAATTAACTTTAAATTTTTTTTTTAATTTTTTAATTATTTAAAAACGTTTATTTTTAATTATTTAATTAAATTCCCCCGCGGTTAAACCTTATATTAACATAAATTTTTATCGTGTTATTTAAAAAGGTTTTTCGTTTTAAAGATTTATTTTCATTTATAATTCTTTAAATTAACCAATTTAAACCAAGTATAACATCTTTTAATTTAAAAATTTTTACATTAATTACTTTTTATTTATTATTTTCGATTAAAATATTTAATTAAAAAATACCATTTTTTAATATAAGTTTAATATTTCCTTATAATATATTTACGTATAATTTTTTTATAAAGGTAAATTACCGTAAAAAATATTAATTTAACGGCGAATATATATTCGATTAATTAAAGAAATTTAACCGTTTATTTAATAAATTTAATTATAACGAAAAAATTAAAATGGCCGAAATATTTAATTACATTATAAAAACTTAACTTAAAAAGCAAATTAAATCGATCGTTAATAATTATAAATCTTAGAAAAATATTTAAAAGTTAATTAACTTATGTTTTAAAATTAAAAACTTAAAATAATATAAAACTTTTAAAAAATAAATTAAAATTTTCGAAAAAAAATCTTTAATTATTAAATTAAATAAAATTAATAAACTTTTTTTAAATTATTTTATTATTATAATAAAAATTAAGAAAATTAAAGTTATAATCACATTAATTAACCACATTTTAATAATTTATAATCTTTTATCTTTTATTATAAAATACGAGTTAATTAATTTTATTTAATTTAATAATAATAAAATATAAAAGTTTAAAAGTTTAAATTTTAAATAAAAAGTTCGAATTTAAATAAACATTCGAACTTAAATATTTAATAATAATTTCTAAAAAATAATGTGTAATCGAATAATATATTTTTTTAAAAATATTAATTATAATTAACCTTTTATTTTATTTTAAATAATTTTAACACTTTAAATAACCTTATTATTTTAAATACTTTAATTAACCATTAAAAGATTAATTAATAATATAAAAAACGTAGAATTATTTAATTTTATTAATAAAATAATTAAATTATTTATTTAAAATATCGAATTATTTAATTAATTATTATAATTTTAAAGTGATAAAATTAATGTATATTTAATGTTATTAATAATATATTAAGTTAATTATTATAAAACGGATGCGTTAATAATAATAAACGTTATTAAAATTAATTAACCCCGGCTTTTTAATTTAAAAATTAATTAATTCACCTTTTATAATATGAAAATATTATTTAATTATTTTAAACCATGTATTAAATTTCTTATAAATTAATTAAAAAAATATAAATTTAAAAGGTGTTTTTTTTACGGTAAATTAAATCATATTATTTCGGAATGTACCTTAATTATATAATTTAATTAAAAAGATATATTTTATTATAATTAAAATAATAAGAAATATAAATTCGGGGAAATTATAAAAAATAAAAAGTTAAATTATATATTTATTTTTAAATATATAATTATTAATATTCGGAAATAAAACGTTTTTATAAAAAGAAATATATTAAAATATATCGAAAATACGGGTTTTAATAATTAATAAATAATTAAAAATATTAAGTATTTTAAAATTCGAATCGAAATTTTTAATAATATTTTTATATTAAAAAATAATATTATTCCCGTTAATTTTAAAAAATTAATCGTTAACATTTTATAAATTTAATTTATAATAAACATAATAATAATAAACGATTATTTTAAAAAATTTAACGACTTTAATTTTTTTAAATATTTTTAAATTAAAAAACTTATAAATAATTCGAAGCATATTAAAATTAAAGCTTTTATAAAAAACCGAGGCAAATATAATAATATTTTTAAAATAAAGTAATAATAAATAAAAAATAATAATTTAATTAATTATAATATTAAAAAAAAAACGATAATGTTAAAGAAATTTTTTAATTAAATTTTTCGAATATTAAATTTTAAAAATCCTTTTAAATTTAAGAACCACCCGTAATTAAATCCGAGGTTAAAAATTTCTTTAATAAAATAATAAAGAAATTTTAATTTAATAAAATCACCGAAAATTATAATCGACGTTTCGATATAATATAAAATGAAATGATTCGATTCATGTTAAAGTTTTTAAATATATTTTAAAAATCATTAATCGAAAAAAGCAAATGAAATTCCTCATTAAAAATAATCCGAATTTTTAAAAAAGTTTATAAGAAATTATTTATTAAAATTACGAGTAAAAAATTTATAAAGTTTTAAATATTATTAATAATTTACACGAACCTTGTTTTTAAAATTATTTATTATCGTTATAAATAATTATTTATATTATTTAAAAATTAATTAATTTATAATTACTTTAAAACATATTTATAAATATTACTTTAACTTTTAATTCGAGTAAATTTAAATAAAAATAAAAACCCGATTATAATAATTATTAATACCGGAACTTAATTAAACTTTATTACTTTTTTATACGTTAAAAAATTTAAATTAATAATATTTAAAACATCGTTAATTTAATTTAAGTTTAAATTAATAATATTAATCTTCGTTTTAAAAATAATTAAAAAATTAATTTAAATTAATAACGAGTTTTTTAAAACTCCGATATATATTATGAAAAATAATAAAGCTTTAATAAAATTAATATTAAATTTTAATTTCGTTTTTTTAATTAAAATAAGTTTTTTTTAAAGGTATATAAATAATTAATTAAATGAACTTTAGAAAAATAATAATTAAAATCCCGTTAACTTTTAATCGTTTTAATAAACGAATAATCGAAGATTTAATAAATATAAAAATCGTTTTAAAAAATTATTAACCATTAATATTTTAAATTAAATTAATGGTTTTAATAAACTTAAAAATAATAATTAATCGTAAAACGAAAATAATTATTTTTAAATATAAATCACATATTTTTTTAATTTTTCGTAATTATTAACATTAATTAATAAAATTAATTTATTTAATGGAATTAAATCCCCATTTATTACGAAGGATTTAACCTTTAATAAACATTTAAACTTTAATTTAAATAATAATAAATCGATTCTTTATATTTTTAACGATAATAAACTTTTATATATTTTAAAGTTAATATATCGGTATAAAATTAAAAAAGTTAAAAAATAAATTAATTAAATAAATCGTTAACGAATAATAAACCTTTATTAAATTAATACCATATATAAATTTAAGGTTAAAAAAATTAACCCCATTAACGACGCCCCATTAAACGGTTTAATACCATTTAATTCGATCGATTAAAAAATAAAAGCATTTAATAAAATTAAAAAATAATTAAAAAATATTGCTTTAAAAATGTTAAACGATTTTTTTAAAAACATTTTTCCGCGATTCGTAATTTAATTTCGTAAAACACATTTAACTTTTAAACGTTTAATATAAATTAAAAAGGATTTTAATTCCATAAAATTAATTAACATTAAAAAAAACGTAATAATTAAAATTTTATTTCGAAAAAAAATAACATTAATTTAAAACTTTAATAAAATAAAATTAATTAAAAAAAATATAACATTAAATTATATAATTAAAACGATTTTCCATTTAATTTAATAAGTTTAAAACATTTTAATTTTAATTTTTTTAATAAATTAAATTTATAAAATTTTAAAAACGCGTTTAAAAAATAACATTTTAAAAAAAAACCACAACTTTTATTAAAACGTATAATTCGTCGTAAAAAAAAAATAAAAAACTTAAATTAATTAATTTATATATAAAGTTAAACGGTAAAATAATTTATAATATTTTTTTTTTTAAAAGTTATAAAAAGTTTTTTAAAAAATTCGCCATGAATTAATTTATATTAATGGTTAATTTTTTTTTAAAATATAATTAAATTAAATTATTAAAAATCTTTTAATATTTTACAATTTTTGCTTTATTAATTAATTTAATTTAAATAATTTCATTACCGTAAAAAATAACGAATTTAATAACTTATTTTTTAAAAATAATTATTTAAATTTTATATAATTTAATCCCTTATATTTATAATCCATTTTTTAATAACATTAACATTAAAAGTTTAATAATTAAATATAATAATAAAAACATTTATTTAAATATAAAATAATTCATTTTAAAATATATCGAAAATATCGCCGCCGTTTTTTTTAATTTTAAATTTATAAAAACCATAATAAACGTAAAAAAGTTAATTTTTTATTAATCGACCATTGAAATAATCGGATATTTATATGAAACATACGGACGAAAATTTATTTAAACGAAAATTTTCAAAATTTAAAAATGGAAAAAATGCATTAACGTAAAAAAAATCCATTTTTTCGTTAATATTACGGTTTATTTTAAAATATAAATTAATTATTACGTTATAATCATTAATTTTTTAATATTATTATTACGAAAAAACGTTTTTTTTATTTAAAAAAGTTTTTAAAAATTCGTAATAAAAACCTTTTAAAATACCTTAATTAACGTTTTTTATTTTATTAATTTAAATTATACCGTAAACCATTTCATTATAATATAAATAAACATTTTTAAAATTAATTAAAAATGTATTTTAAATTAAATAAATAATTAAAATAAATTTTAATTAATAAAATACGAATTAAATATTTAATAAAACGTTGAAAAAAAATACGATATAACGAAGAAAAAAGTTATGGCCGCCGTTAAATTTTTCCGAAAATTCCGAAATTATTTTTACGATATTTATTTTAAGTTTTAAATTAACGTAAAAACTTTAATCGTATAATTAAATAATAATTTTATTAATTTTTTAAACGTAAAATTTACACGTTAAATTATTTAAATTAAAATATTTAATTTTAAAATAAACCATATATTAAAAACGTTAAATGTAATAATAAATGGTTTATTTCGTAAAAATAAAAAAATAATTAATAAAAAAAACGACGATTAAAAAAACGATATAAACGAATTTATCGACGTTTAATTTTACGGTATAATAATTAATACATTATTAAACTTTAAATTAAAAAATTTTAACATATTCCCATTATACCTTTTAAAAGAATAAATACATAAGTTTTAAAAAATTATTAATTTTTTAACCACGTTAAAATACCCCGTTAAATTCAAAGATTATTAATTAACGAAAAATCGATTATTACGGCAATAATTTAAAAATAAAACATTTAAATTTATGGTTACGGAAAGAATTTTATGGCGAAAACTTAAAAAAAAGTATCACGAACGAAAGGTTATAAATATTAAAATATAAAAAAAAACAATTATTTAAAAATGTTACGCCGAATTTAACCACCGAAGACGCGAGTTAACGTATTATAAAATTAATGGTTTTTATTATTAATTTAATATATATCGTAAAATAATTAAAACGGTTCGATTTTATTTTAATTATTAAAAGTTAAACATTTAAAAATTTTACGAATTAAGTTTTTACATTAAATTAAATAATTTATTAATAATTTAAATCATTAACGTTTAATATATATTAAACGATTAAAGTAAAAAAAATAATTTTAAAAGTAAGAAAAAAAATTAATAATTAATTAAAAACCGAAACGTTAAAAAACGTAATAATTAATAACGTTATTAAATTTTTATAAAAAAAAAATTATTTTATATATAATACCCCATTAAAAATTAAATGCAACGAAAGCTTTAAATTTAAAAAAATATTTATAAACGCGTGTAAAACGGTTAATATTTTAAAAAAACAAAGATTTACGTATTTTACCGAAATTTAAAAACAAGTCGAGGTCGGTTATAAAAACATCGCGAAAAAATTATTTAAAGTTTTTAAAAAACTTTATAAAAATTAAATTAAACATTTCTTTAATATCGTATAAATTAATCGGGTATTTATTAAATTAAACAACGTTTTTTTTTACGAAATTTTATATAAACGAAAACTTATATTATTTATTAAAACGGTTATATTCATTTAAAAAATTTTAAATTAAAACGTTATATTAAATAAAAACGAACTTTTTATAATACGTTTATAATTATTATAACGTAAAAAAAAAAACCTTAATTAATTAATTAAAATTTTTAATAAAAAAAAATAAAAAACCACGGAACGTAAAAATAAAAAATATTTAAAAAAAATAAAAAACGAACCTTTTAAATAAAACGATTTAATTTTTTTTTTTAATATACCACGTTACATCGATTTATCACGAAAAAACAAGTTACGTTATAATTAATTAAACTTATTTTTAATTAATAAAACCATAAATAAAAAGCGTTATATAATTCGAAAATTAAATGGCATAACGTTAAAATTTACTTTTTTTAAAAAACGTTTAAAACTTTTCATTAAAAACATTTAAAAATATTAAAAACTTAATAATTTTTTAAAAAATATTTAAATAATAAGTTTATATAAAAATATATTTAATTAAAGCGAAATTTAATTCATTTTTTATAAAAATTTAAAATTATTTAAAAATTAATAAATTCCCGGCTTAAATAAAAACCCTTTAAAAAAATTAATTAATAAAAAAATAAAATATTAATAAATAAATAAATAATATCCGAAAATAAACATAAAAATTTATATTTTTATCGGAAAAAAAGAAAAATATATTACCGTTAAAAACTATTTTAATTCCGATAAAAATTAATATACATTAATTAAATTATTACATATTTCGAATAATATAAACTTTTCTTTTTTTATTATTTTATTTATTTTTTTAAAACTTTTATTTTTTTTTAATTTTAATTTTCCATTAATTTTTTATTATTTTTTTTTATTTTAAATTTAAATTATTATTATTATATTATCAAAAAACGTTTTAACGAAAAATTAACGAAAAGATTTCGTTTATTTTTTAATTTATTTTAAAATGTCGTTTTTTTTTATCGTATTATAATTAAAGAATTTTTAATCGTTAAATCTTTAATAATAAATGGATTTTTATTTTTTTTAATATATAATTTTACAAGTTTATTATTTTGAAACTCGTAGTAATAAACATTAATTAAATATATATAAATTTTATAAAACTTTTAATAAATTTTTAATAATAATTAATAATTAAAAAACGGTTATATTTTTATATATATTTTTATATTTAAATTATAAAAACGTTTTAAATAACATTAATAAATCATTTTATTTAAAAACCCGTACATTTAAATGAATAAGTTAATAATACGACGATTATTATTAATAAAATAATAAAAAATCGAATTAATCGGGCCTTTATTACGAATTTTAATAAAAAAAAACTTTATTTAAAATAAAAATATTTAATTAATTAAAGAATAATAATTTTTAAATAATTTAATAATTTATTAAAAGCTTTTATTTATTACGTTTTAACGAATATATCGATTTATAATTATGTTTTTTATAATATAAAAATTTATATTATAAATCATTTATAAAGTATTAAATTTTAATAATTAATATAATTAAAGTAAATTATTATTTATTTATTTATATTTATTAATAATATGAAATTTATTATTTATTACCGTATTTTTAAATTAAAAAAAAACGAGTTTATTTATATTAAATTTTAACGGTAATTTTACGGGTTTAATATTATTAATGTAAAAAAAAAAAAGTTAATGAAATATTTTCGTAACGATAAACGTGTTAATTTTAAAATTAATAATTTTTTTATTAAACGTAAATATTAAAAAAATATTCGAATCCGAATTTATAAATATTTTTATAAAATTTCGATCATTTAAAAATAAACTTTTTTTAATAAACGAAAAAGCTTTATTTTAATGTTTTAAATTTATTTTTAAAAAAACGTTACACCCGAACGTGGCGCAGCAATAATATGGTTTATGCATATGTATATGTGGGGCGGGCGTGGCGTTCTTTTAATAATAATTTAAAAATATATAATAATAATAATTTTTATAATGGTGAAGTTTTACGTATTATTAAAAGTTTAACATTAAATTATTCGATAATAACGTATAAAATCCTTTTTAAAACATGATTCGGGGTTAATTATATTTTATATAAAACTTTTTATTTATTTAAAATACCGTTTTAATTAAAATTAAAGATATTTTAAATTTAAACGAGAAAATTTCCAATGGTGAAAATTGTAACGGCGTTTAACTACCGTTATTCTTAAGGTATATTAACGGAGCCGGTTAATTAATGTCTTAGCCGCAGGGTTAATATATAAAGACCTTTCAAAGGAAACCATTTCGTGGCTTTTTTTTTCTTAACTCTTCACTTTAAATATTCTCGTTAATAAAGTACGTGGTCCCGCCGTCGCATAAGTTTTGTCCCGATTTAAAACCTGTTCGCCGTAATAAAAACTTATAATCGTTTATTTAAAAGCGATAACATTATAATTAATGGACGGATTAATTTTAAACTTAAATATTAATTAATTATGCGATAATTATACGTTCGATAACTTTTATATTAACCATAACTTATATTATTATTACGCGGTAATAAATCGGCGTAATATAAATTATATTAATTTACGACGCGTAATAATATTAATTTAAAACGCGTAATAAAATTAAATTTAATAAATATTATAAAATAAATTAATAAATATTTATATATATAAATTATTATTTACTTATAATTTTATACATTTAATTATTAAAAAAAAACAAATGAAGGTTTTTTTTTATTAATAAATTAAAAAAAACCACCACATGCTTTTAAATTAATGGAATGTTTTTTATATTTTATTAAGTTTTACGCTTTAATTAATTAAAATTACCGTGGTTAAAAAAATATAAATAAAAAATAAACCCATTGGTTTAAGTTCGTTAAAATAAAAAAAACTCGATTAAAAATGGTTAATTTAATAATTATTTATAACTTTTCACGCGACGGTAATGGAAATTATAAAGAAACTTTAATAATATTAAATATACGATTTAATAATCGTGGTTTATCGTAAAGCTCGAAAATTAACGAAGGTTACGAACGATATATTTTTTATTAAATAAGTTTTTAATTATTTACGGGAAGCTCGGATTTTATTTACTTTTTAAAAGTAAAATGTTTATTATATTTTATTAATGTTTTAAAAATTTCTTTAAATTTTATTTACAATTATTTTTTAATATAAATTTCATTTTTATATATTTTAAAAATTATAAAATTCATGATTATAAAAAGTGTATTACTTAATATATAAAAAGGTTTAAATATCGCATTAATCCCGAATATTTTACGACGTTTTTTCGTGTATTATTTTATATTAATAATAAAATTTAATGATTTAATTTTAACTTTTTTAATTATAATTTAACGTTTACGAAAAACCATGATTAATTACATGGTATATATTAAAGTTTTAATTTATGAAACCATTATTATTAATTACGATTTAATAAATTAATTTATTTTTATAAAAAAATAAAATAAATAACGATTACTTTTAATTATATACGAAATAATAAAATAACCGATGAAATTAATAAAAATCGTAAAATTAATTATTATAATTTATTTAAAAATTTTAATTAATTTATTTTTTTATTTTAATTATATTCGAAATTAAAAAAAAATGGTTTTTATACGCCGTAAAAAACCGGGTATTTACATTTACGTTTTAAATTTTTTTTAAAATATATATAAATTCGATAATTATTATAATTAAAAAAAATTTCACTTTAAATTAAATAAAAAAGTAATGGTTAATAAAAAAATAATTAATATATTAATTTTATTTATATTTACCATGGAATTAACACGAAAAATATATATTTTACCCGGCGTTAATAACGAAACTTAATATAATGAAATAACATTAAATATTATAATTACTTTTATATAATATTAAAACGAATAAATGATTATTTTTTCGTTAATGAAAATTTTATGGTTTTTAATCATGAAAAATATATTTAATTTAAAATTAATTTATGAAATTAAAACTTTTTAAATGTTAAAAAATAATTTATAATAAGTTTTAATAATTAAATAATTACTTTAATTAAAGAATATAAATTAAAATTTATTTTATTAATATTTCATTATAATTTAAACGATTTTAATGGTAATAAAAAAGTTTATATTATATTTTATTTTTTTATTATATTAATTAATATAAAAAAATTAAAAATTTATATATTTAATATTTTTAAAAATAACGAAATTATAAATAAAATATAATGTGTAAAAATTAATTTAAATAAACATGTTATTAAAATTATAAAACCTTTTAAAAATTTTTATCGAATTAAAATATTATTATAAAATATATTTTAATTATATGAAGATTAAATAATTTATATATTATATTTATTATTTAAAAAATTTAAAACTTTTTTATAAATAATTAATAATAAAAACTTTAATTAAAAAATGTTTTAAATGTTTTTATAAATATTATATTAAATTACATAAAAATATTAATTAAAATAAAGAAAATATTTTTAACGAACTTTATAAAAAAATGGAAAAAAGCTTAAAACTTATTATTTAAAACTTTAAAAAAAATATTAAGCTTTTAATTTAAACCGATTAATAAATTTAAATTAATAAAATTTAATTTAAATTCGTTTTTTAATTTTTAATTAAAAAAAAAACGTTAATTAAAAGCTTTTACATTAAAAAACTTAAGTTTTTAAATATTTAAAAAATAATATAAAAAACTTAAATAAATATAACCATTTATTAAACTTTAATTATAATTTAATTTTTACGATTAATTTTATTAAAATTATTAAATATCGATAAAAAATAACGTTAATGTTTTATATATGGGTTATTAATTGTAATAATTTTTATAAATAACGGTAAACTTATATTATATAAAATTAAAAATAAGGTTATTTTTATTAATGAAAAAAAAAAAAAAATAATAACCTTTTGTTTTTAAAGTTATAATATTTATATTTAAAAGTATAAATTAAATTAATTAACGTGGAAATTTCTTTTATATATATTTTAATAACTTTTATAATTTATTTAAAATTATTAATAATTTTATTATAAAAATTTACGCTTATTATATTTATAATTATAATATAAACTTATATTAATTTTTACTTTAATTAATTTTCCAAGTTTTTAATTTATAATAATATTTTTTTCCTTTGTTTTTTAAGGTTTATAATTACGAGGGTTTTTTTATTTATTTCGTTTTTTGCCCCGAATTATTAATAAAATATTTTTAAAGCCTTTATATTTTTTAATTTTTCCCGAAATTTTTACGTTAATTTTATGTAACTTTTTTATTTAATTAATACCATTTTATGTACGCCTCGTTTTTTACGTTTACTTTTTAATTATAAGATTTTCTTAATAATATATTCGGGGTTTTCGTTGTTTTAAATAATAAAAAATGATGGTTAAACGTTATTTTATATTTAAAATAATAATAAATTTATAATTATTAATTTAAGTAATTTAATATAAAATCGTAATTAAATTTTTATAAATACGTTTAATTTTATTATATAAAGGTTAATTACTTTAATTACCTTGTATTTTATATATAATTAAAAAAGTTTTTTTTTAAATTATAATATTATAATGTTTTTTAAATTTAATTAAACTTTATCGTTTATTTTATATTTAAAGCCTTTTAATTAAAATTAATTTATTATACGTTTTATATGTTTTTAAAT
>MU405513.1:0-13194 GCA_022836615.1 Annulohypoxylon bovei var. microspora | reverse complement strand
TTAAATTAATGTAATTGTTTTAAACATTAAATTTAATATTATTATAATATTAAATTATTAATAATTATTTATTATCGAAAATTAATTTTATTTTTCGAATAATATTACTTTATTATTATTTTATTTAAAATTAATATGGATTACTTTATTATTATATAATATTTAATAAAATTAAATTAATTAATGAAAATAAGGTAAAATTTAATAAATTAATATTTTTATATAAATATACATTTATTATTAATAATTATTTAATTTAATAAAAAACCTTTTTTAAAAATGAAATTATTATATGTTATTAAACCTCGTGGTAAACTTATTAATGGTTTTTAAACTTTATTAATAATTTTATTAAATGAAGTTATAAAAATACATTAATAACGTAAATTAAGTCTTTTATTATATTATTTTTTATTATAACGAAATCTTTTTTAATAAAAGTTAATAAGTGATAGCTTTAAAAATGATATATTAATCCTTAATTAATCCATTTAATAATATATTTAATTAATAAAAAAAAAGAAAAATAAACCTCGTAAAAACTTAAAAATAAATACATTAAAACCATTAATAAAAAAACTTTATAATAAACCTTTTAAAACTTTATAACCGAAGAAACCTTATAAAAAACCACTTAAAAATCCTTAATTAATAATTAACGAATAAATTAATTTAACTTTATTAACACACGAAATAATAAAAATATAAAAAGATTTTTCGTAAATAAAAAGTTTAATTAAAAAATAACGAATAATTAAACGATTTTAACTTATTTATAAATTAAATTTAAAACCTTAAAAAAGTAACGTGTTATAATTAATTAACTTAAATAACCCATTTAATAATATTATGGAAATTATTAAAAAAATAAAAATTAAAGAAAAAAAATATAAAAAATAACGTTATGAAATAAATTATAAACGGTATATGGAAAAAAGGGACGTTTTAAAAATTAATGGTATATAAATATTTATTAACGAATTAAATTATTTAATATATATAAATAATTAATATAATTATATTAATTTAAAACTTATATTAATATATAATTATAAAACTTATAAATTAAAATTATATTATTTTAATATAAATTAAACATTTTTAAATATATTTATTTATTTTTATATTTTAAAGAAGTAATTAACTTTATAAAAGTATAAAAAATTATATTTATTTTTATTATAATAAAATTTAATATAAAATTATTAATATAATTATTATTAATAATATTAATAATAAATGGTAATAATTTAAAGGTTAAATTTTAATATAACTTATTAAAACGTTTTAATTTCCATTTTTTATAAAGTTTTTCATTAATGTTATTCTTAAATTTTAATTCGTTTAAATATTTTTTATTAAAAAAGTATATTATTTATTTTTTAAAAATAAAATAATATTAATGTTTATTATTATTATAAGTAAATATGGATTATTTTTTGCTTTAAAAATTAAATTAACCTTTTTTTTAAAAAAAATGAATTTAAGAAAATAATTAAATAAAATTAATGGTTAATTTTAAAGTTTCGTCCGGTTTTTTTAATTAATAAATAAAGATTTTAATAAATTCGCATTTAAATTCGAAGATTTATAACGTTATATTACTTAATAAAAATTAAATAAAATATACGAAAAAAAATTTATATTTAATATTATAAAATAATTAACATATATAATTATAATATAAAGCTTTTTATTTAAAGAAATATTAAAATTATAAATAAAATATATAAATTATTAATTCGTATTTACTTTTTTATTATTTAAAAATAATAATAAGTTTTTTAAAATTAAACATTTTATAAATATTAAAATAAAAAAATATAATATTATTTATTTTATTTATTTTAAAAAAAATTATTAAATTAAAAAAATATTAATTTATTTTATTATTAATAAATTAAAAGTTTTTAATTTTAAAAATTATATATATTTATTTAATAATATAATAAATTTACGAAATTTAATAACTTTCATCGTAAATATAAATAATTTTACGAAACGATTTCGATAATATACGTTATTTAAATAATAAAATAAAATGAATATTAATCGAAGTTTATAAAAAAAATAAATAATTATAAAAAAATATTTAATGGTTAAAATTAATAATAATAAAATAAAGCTTTATAATATATTAATATTAAAGAATTAACTTTTAATATTATTTAATTTATTATTAAAATTTAATTAAATATGAAAATAATACGTTTTCCCACGAAAGATTTTGACACGCCATTCTATGGTGGCGCGTGGGATGGTTGCTTCTCAAAGCAAAAGGCTGATCTTGTTATGTATGAAAAGGTTGAAGTTTCTAAGTCAAGCTATGGCTTGCGGCATTTAAGGTATGCCTGAACTAGGCCTGTACGTAAGGTCTGTGCGGCAAAGCCGCACCTTCCATTCTTAGCATGACAACTACCGCCAACAAATGAAAAAAGATGACGTCCTCGTCATCCATCTATCTATCTTTCATTCCATTTGTTCCTTGGATCGATATACCCTTGATAACCTTGAATAGCGAAGAGTAATCGCGCGCGGGGCAACTGCCAGTCCTTCCTTCCTTAGAAAACCTATTACACGATCCTTTTTCCCAGCTAGTGATACATGACAAAAAAGAAACGAGTGGAGAACGACGTCAACGTGTATGTGGTTCATTGGGGGCTATTAAGAACCAATAGCTAGTTGCGGCAAGGGCGAAGGGGGTCGTCAACGCCAGGATGCGTTGATCGTGGGCAACGCTGTTGCTGTTGCTGGTGGGGACAACAGATTGTCAGGGTTGCGGGTGGCAGCAATAAGTCATCGTATGGATCGTTCGCAGGGTAATCGCGTTCGATATGTTACGGTCGAGGGCTTGTTGTGGGCAACTGGTTGTCAAAATAAGGTTGAGGGGTAGTTTCGTGGTCAAAATAAGGTTTCGGTACACGAAAAATTTTCTCATTGGCGGATATTATCGAATATTGTGAACAGTGATCAGTTGCTCACAATATCGTTATATGAAATCGATCGAGGGCAGCGAGGATCGAGTTGTTGTTGTTGGGGTTTCGGCAGGGGAGAACAGGGCCGAATCAACGTATGATATCGTTGTTGCTGCTGTTGCTGCCGGGCGGGGGAAACTAGGCATCGGCGAGCTGCGAGCTTTCTTCGTCAATCGGAGGAGGCTAGGATCGACGGGTTTATTGTTGATCAAAAGGCTTCTTCGTTTCAATTGGTTATAGTCAAGCAGAAATAAATTTCTCAATTGACTTGCCGGCAGAAGCGAAGGGGTTGATCAATTATCGTTATGATTGGCAAGGAGAATGCTGCTAATCAATCCATTTCTGAGCAGAAAGAAAATCTTTCTCAATCAGAATAAATATATGTTATAATCGGCAAGGAGAATGCTGCCGATCAATCCATTTCCGAGCAGAAAGAAAATCTTTCTCAATCAGAATAAATATGTATAAGGTGCTGGCCCTCTTTACGAAACAAGAGGTGCTGCCGAATTATCATGCCAAACGCCAAATATGGTGGCGAATGGATGGTCGCTTCTCAGAGCAAAAGGCTGATCTTGTTGTGTATGAAAAGGTTGAAGTTTCTAAGTCAAGCTATGGCTTGCGGCATCTAAGGTATGCCTGAACTAGGCCTGTGCGTAAGGTCTGTGCGGCAAAGCCGCACCTTCCATTCTTAGCATGACAGATTTTATTAATAAAATGCGTAATCATTAATGTAATAAAATTAAAAAATGTGGTTAAATAAATATATAACGTATTTTTAATAATGTAAATTCCATTAATTACATTTTTACTTTATAATTAAACATTATTAATTATAATGTAATAAATATAATATATTAAATTATAATTAATATTACCATTATTTAAAATAAAAAAATATAATAACATTTTATAAAAATTAAAATAAATAAAATGGTAAATATTAACGTTAAAAAAGAAAACGTTATTTAAAAGGTTTATAAAAATTAATATAAATAATTTAAATGTTTATTTTAATTTTATATTAAATAAAATTAAATTATTAATTATAATGAAAATAATGATTTAATTATAAAAAATTATAATATAAAGTTAAAATTAAAGTTAATTTAAAATAAAAAATTAACGACTTTAAAATGAATTTAATTAATTAAAACGTATGGAAGTTAAAAGGATTTATACACGAATATAATATTATGTAAAAGTTAAATAATAAAACATTAAAAATATTTTAAATTATATAAAGATTTAAATGTAAAAAAAAGTATTTTTAATGCGTAAAAATGGTTAATATTATAAATTTAATGTTACTTTTTAACATTACTTTATAAAAGCGTTGTTATTTAAGTTATACCCCGTTATAAAATCATTTCATTAAATTTAAAAACCTAAGCTTTTTATTATTTACTTTGTTATAATTTCATAAATACACTTTTAAGTGATATATAATTAACATTATTAAAATATTAAACTTTAATTACATTAAATAAAATTAATTATATTTAATTTAATTAAGTATTACGAAAATTATAAGCATTTAAAGTTTAAAAATAATTATAACGTTTATTATAATAAGTTTTTAAACACCACCCATTTAATTAAACATTTAATTTATAAGTAATGATTTAATTTTTATATTTTTTTTATATATATCTTTTAATATTTTAACGAATAATATAAATATAAAGTTTAAGGTAAATTTATTTAATTTAAAATTTAATTTTAATTTTTATAAAAAAGCTTTTAAAATTTTATCGATTTAATTTATAAAGATATTAAAAAAAATATATATAAAAATTATATATTATAAAAGAATTAATATATTTCGCTTAATTTTTCTTTAATTTTAATATAATTAATTCCATTCATTATAAAACGTTTTTAATTATTAAATGAATATATTTATATAATAATGGTTATAATGGTGGTGAAATTATTAAAAAATGGAAATTAAAAAACCTAAGTTTTTAAATTTTAAAAATAAAAATTACTTAAAATTACATGACATAACTTAAATAATAAAAAAAATATAACTTAATTACCCGGATAAAAACGTTTTATTTTATTACTTTAATTTAATAATATTTTCATTAAATTTTAAACCGGCTTTTTTAATTAATTAAAATTTTTATTAATAAGCATAAATTAATTTAAAAGATTTTATTATTCATATAAATTTATATGCATTTCATTATACCGGTTTATTTTATATATACATTTATTTATAAATTTAAATAACTTTATTAATATTTAATATAAAAAATAATAATTTATATTATTTAATAAATAATTTAAAAACATATTAAATAAATTAAATTACATTATTAATAAACGATTATTAATAAAAATGTATTAAAATACATATAAAATATTAATATTAAAACGTTTTAAAGGTATTACGTAAAATTAATTCGTTATAATAACATTAAAAGCTGCGATATAATAGCTTTTTATATATAAAATATAACATACATTTTATTAAAACTTATATATATAAAAACGTTTAATTAAAAGTTATATAATAATATAAATTTAATAATTTAAAATATATTAAAAAAGAAATTATTTAATATTAACTTTTAATGGCTTTTAATAATTACATGGTTTATTAATACAATTATTAATTAAATTAAAGTTAAAGTTATATAAAATTAATTTAAAATTAATTTAAAATTAATTTTAATTAAAATATTAATTTAAATTTATATTTAAATTAAACCGAAATTAAATTTTAAAATATTAAAGTTTTCCGAATTTAATGGTTTTAACATGTTATTTTTTTTAAACTTAAGCCTTTTTAAAAGTGGTTAAAATTATAAGCTTAATAATTTAATATAATTATTAAATAATTAATTTTATAATTATAAAGTTTTTTTTATTAAACTTATTAATGCCGCCTTTTATACGCCGTTTTATTTTTTTTTTTTAATTATATTTTTAATTTATTTTTTCGCTTTATTTTTATTAAATTACCACCGCATAATTAATTTAATATTATAAGTAAACCCATTTTAAAAAGTCGTTAAAATATTCGTTTTAACTTTAATTAATAAAATTATTAATAACATTTTATTACATTATAAATTTTTTAATATATTATAAAAAATAAATAATTATAATTTTTTACTTTTAAATTTATCACGATAAATTTAATTATAATAAAAAGGCGTTTTTACCACTTTTATTTTTTAAAAATAAAACCTTTTTAAATTGTAAATTTTAAAAGGCCTTGTAATTTAAGAAATAAAAGTGATTTAACCTTTATAAAGAAATTTCATTTAATTAAAAATATCGTAAAAAAATTAATTATTTAATAATAACTTACTTTAATACTTTTTAACGTATTATATTTATTAAAAAACCTCGTTTTTTTTTTTTTAAAAATTACTTCCAAGCCTTTTATTATATTTACGTAATTAAAGTCCTTTAATTTAAATTAAGGCGAAATAATAAATAAATAATTAATTAAAACAAGTTTATTATTAAAAAGTTTCACGCAACCGCCATTTAATAAATTTAAAAAAACCTTAATAAATTAAGAAAACTTTACGTTAAAGTTTTTATTTTTTATTATTAAAACATTATATAATAATAATACATTTAAAATAAACGACGGCATTAAATTTATTAAAACATAAGCGGCTTTAAAAAATTACCGTAATATTATTTCTTAATTTACGTTTTAAATTTTAAAGCTTAAAGAAAATAATATTTTTCTTCGAAAAAAGCTTTATAATATATTAAATAATATTATAAAGGTTTTTAAATATATTAAATCTTTATATTTATACCCTTTACCGCCGCGTATAAAATTCAATTATATACGTTTATTTATATAAAGTTATTAACGAAAACATTTAAAAGAAAATAAAAACGAGGTTAAGTTAAATAAAAAATGAAGTAACTTATTAAACGTAATAAATACAAAGGATATAAAAGCCGTAAATAAAAAGGAAAAAAAGGATAAAAGTAATAATAAAATAAAAATTCCTTTTATAAAAAATAATATTTAAAAAATCTTTAAAACAATTTTATTAAATATTACCATGTATTTTAAAAAAAATATAAAATATAAATATATTAATAATTTATTTATTAACCGTTAAACCATCTTTATAACGTTTAATTTATTATTAAAACTTTTTACCCTAACATTTAACACATTTTTTAAGTATTTATATACCTTTTTACGAAATTATTTAATTATTAAATTAATAACGGTTTAAGTTAATAACACATTTAATTACTTTTTTCTTATATTCGAATATAAAAATTATAACATTATTCGGATTAATATTTTATAAGTAATTATAAATTAATATATAATAAAATATATTATTTATTTTAATATAATTAAAAGGTTTAATAACTTAATAATATAATTAAATTAATTTATTTTAACCACCATTGCTTTTAATATTACCATAAATGGTTTTAAAGCATAATTTTATATATTATAATAAAAGTATAAAAAAAGTTATAAAAGGTTTATCGTTTATTTAATTAATAATTTCTTTTTTTAAAAAAAAGAAAATTATTTAAACTTACATATATACATTTTTAATATTTTTTAATAAGCGATGGATAAATAAATATTATTTATAAACTTTATTAAAAATAAATATAATAATTTAAATTAAATGAAAATAATAAATATGGAATTAATAATATTAAAACATGTATTAAATATAAAATATATAATAAATATAAATTATATAACGATAAATAAAACGTTATCATTTCGCCGTTTATTAAAAAATAAAAAATTTATTTTTTAAAAAGCTTTAATAAATTCATTAAATTAAATATAAAAGCCGGTAAAAAAAGGTAAAAAAAAAAATTAACGTGGGTTTCATAAAGATTAATTTTAATTTACTTTAAATAAATTATTCGATTTTCATTATTATTAATAATTAATTTTTTTATTTCTTTTTTTTTTTAAAAGGATATTAATTAATAAGATTTTTTAATACGCGTTACATATTTATATATTAAACCATTTTAAAAGTAATTAATTAAATACATCGTTTTAAAGTGGGTCCTTTTAATTAATTAAATAATAAATCTTAACTTTTAAAGTGGTTTATTCGCGAAAAAGTAATTTTCGATAAAATTTAATTTTTCGAAAACGAAAAACTTATTAAAAGTTAATTTTCGCGCATAAATTAAATAAATAAATAAAAATGATTATTTAAAGCAATTATATAATTAATTTAATACATATAAAAAAAACTTTTAATTTAAATAATTAAATAACTTTTAAAAAAGTAATTAAAACGTTAAAAAAGTAATTATAAGTGGTTATAAATGGTTAAACGGGTAATAAAACGAATGGTTCGTTAAAAAAGTTTAATAAATGGTTATATAAATGGCTTAAAAAGTGGTTAAATAAAAGGATTAAATAAAAAGTGGTTTAATAAAAATTATACGGGTGGTTTAATAAGTGATTAAATTAAGGGTTAAACCGGTGGGAAGCTTAACGGATGGTTTAAAAGTTTAATAAAAGGTGGCTTAAAAAATAATTTAAGGGGTGGCTTAAAGGGTGGTTTAAAAGAAATTAATGGTAAATAATTTCGTTTTATAAAAAAAAAAAAAAAAATGGGAAATTAAAGAATTAAACCATTAACTTTTAATTAAACTTAAAATATTATATTATTTAAATGGGTGGTTTTACGTTAAAAATAATTAAATATATCCTTATTTTTTAACTTGTATTAAAACCGTTTACCTTTAATAAAAAGGCGTTTTTAAAGTTATAATTTAAAGGAAATTAATTAAAAAAAATAAATAAATAAATGTAATATAACTTTATATTATTTTAATAATTATTTTTATTTTAAATTAAAGCTTTTTTACACCGATTATATATATTTAAAAATTAATTTATAAAAATTAACGTTAAACTTATATTATTAAATAATTACTATTTATTAATATATATTTATAACGTTATTTATAAACGGTAAAATCGAAAAAACTTATTTTATTTTATTATTTAATAATAAATTTAAATTAATGAATAATATTTATTAAAGTTTAATGCTTATGGTTATTTATATGCATAATTATAAATTTAATTATTTTTTTTTAATATTTATAACTTTTTTTTAATTAATTTATTAACTTTATTAACCGTAATATTATTTTTATTATTTACTTTAATAATTCCAATTTAAAATATTAAAATATTACGACCATATTTTAAGTTTAATTTTAACGTTTTTTTTATATTATTAATCTTTTTAATTAAAAGGTAAGAAAAAAAAACTTAATTTATTAAATATAATAATTTTATTTTTATTTTCATAATTATTATATAAATCCCATTCATTTTCACCCATTTTAATACCACCCGATTTATTTATAATTCCTAATTAATTATTAATATTTATATTTTTTATAATGTAAAATGTAAACATTAATAAAATAAAGTTATTTATATAATAAAAAATCTTAAACCATGGGCCTTTAAAACATTATTTTAAAATAACTTTAATATTAATTAAAATTAATAAACACTTTTAATTATATTATTATTAACGATTTAAAGGTAAGTTAAACAAAAAATTATATTTTATAATTTATAATAATTAATTATAATTATATTAAAATATATAATGTATAAATTAAAGATTTAAAGTTTATTTTTATATAAAATAATTAAATCGATTGCTTTTTTATAAATCGTATTTATTTTCTTTTATAAACTTTATTTTTTAATTTAAATATTAAAGCATTAAAGCTTATGTTTAATTATAATTTTTTTATTAAACTTTAATACTTTTTTAATCGAAGTAAAAAGCCGTTGTTAAATTTTTTAAAAAAAAGCTTATATTTTTTTTATATATTTATCCTTTTTAATGATTTTATAATAAAAAAATATAAATAAATATTAAATGAAAAGAAAAATAAATTTAAAAAAAATTAATACATATATTATGTAAATAAAATTATTAAATAACTTAAGTAAAAATATATTAACCGTGCGAAATATAAATTAAACATTTTATTAAAATGTTTTTTTTTATATATTATTATATTAAGTAAAAACATATAAATAATTATAAAAATATTTTCGTTATAAAATTCTTTATCGTAATATGGGGATATTAATTTTCTTAAAAAAATATTAATTAAAATTAGTTTATAAGCTTAAATAATATAATTAATAAAAAAAAAAAAAACTTTAATTACGTTTTAAAATGATTTAAAACCGTTAATTTTTATATAATAAAATATTTCCATAACATTATATATAATTTAAAAAATTAACCTTAAACTTTAATTATTTATAAAACATATTATTAAGCAAGATTTTAATAAAAATAATGACGTTACAATAATATCATTTATAAATAAAAAAATTTATTTAAAATTAAGTAAGTTTTTTATTTTATTTTCATTTAAAGAAAAATAATGTAAATTTAAATAAATTAATTAAACATTTAATAATTTAAAGCCGTTAATATAATTAAACGTGTTACGATATAAAAATAAAAAGGAATGAAACCGTAAACGATTTTAATAATAAATCTTTATTATTAATTAAATAATGCATGTTTTCGTAAAAATATAATAACATGTAAATTATTTTTTTAATTTATTTAATTAAAATATTTCTTTATTATGTTATATAATATTAATAAGCGAAGTATATAAATACGTATATAATTATAAATAAAAAGAAATTTCCAAATCATTATTTTAATAACATTACATTTATGGATTTTAATAATGATTTAAATTTAAACGCAGCTTTTTTAATTCGTTAAAATTCGTATTAATAAACCATTTTTATATATATACCATAACATTAAAGAAAAAAATCATAATTATAATTAATAATCCATATAATAAAAATTAACATTAATATTAAAAATAAAGAAAATGTTTTTTAAAAACATTATAATATTATTTAAAAATTTCCGTTAAAAAATCCAAATAATCATTATTTATAATATTATCATTAAAGTTAAAGTTAAAAGAAAATAATAATAAAAATATATACGAATTTAAGTTATTAAACCGAATAAATTTTATCGACTTAAATTTTTTTTCATTTATATTAATATTATTATCGTTTTTTTTTTCCTTTTTTTTATTAATTAAACATACCATTCGTTCCTTTTTAATAAAATATTTTTAACGGTATTTTTCTTCGTTAATTTTGCTTTAAAAATGTTTTTTATTAACTTTAATAAATAATGGTAATATTTTTATAATTTAAGTAATTAAATTAACATGTTTTATTATAATTTTTAAATCGGCATTAAAAGTTATTAATTTTTATATTAAAAGTTCGAATGAATTATATTTAATTTAAAAAATACGAAACGTATTATTTTAAAATATAAATTAAATAAAACGTGTAAATAAAAATTTATAGGAAATATTATAAAAGTTATGTAATTTTTAATTATAATATAATGTGCGTTATTCGAAAAAATAACGTAACCGCGAATGGAAAATATGTAATATTAACTTATATTTATTATTAATATGTTTTAAAAATATAAGTAATTCCATTTAATCGAATATATGGTAAACGTTAAAATAAAATAATATTTCGTTAATTAAGTCGTTTAATGTTATTTAAGTAAATGGGTTGAAAAAATATTACGTTATATTATTTATAAGAAATTAATTTTTTATAAAACGAAAAATAATATAAGTTTATTAATTTTTATAAAATGTTTATATAATATAATAACATTTATCACGCATAATAATAACTTTACCGTTAAGCCGTGGTAAAATTTAAGTTTTATATTATAAAATAAAAAAGATTTTAATATTTCTTTAAATTTCGGATAAACCGTCATAAAAAAATACTTAATTATTAAAATTTAACGTAATAAAATATTAAATTATTATATAATTAATAATTATTTAACTTAATAAATCATATTAAGCTTATAATTTAAATACATAAAAATGAAAAAATAATAAAATTTCTTGCAAAGAATATAATTAAAAAAATAAGTAATAAAAAAAACATTTACATTAAAATTCTCCGTTAAATATAAATAATTTACTTCATTTTTATTATAAAGCCATTTATTTTTAATTAATATATAATAAATGAAATATATTAAGTTATAATTAATTTTATCATCGTTTAAAACAAAGAAATAAAATAATAAAAAATAACCTTAAAAATATTTAAAATAAAAAATATTAATATTTAACATTATAATTTATATTATAATATTAATATTTATAAAGTGGGGTGGTATAAAAGGCGTAATTAATAATAAAAATGGTGCTTTAAATTACATAATACTTAATAATTTAATTTAATTATAATAATAATAAAAAGTTAATAACGTTATAAATAATAAAAAGTATATAAAAAAAGTAATCGTAATTAAAATAAAGTAATTAAAAATAAAAAAATAATATTTTTAATACGAAAAGTTTAATTAATTAACCCTTATAAATTAAAACATATATATATTATATGGCATGTTTTTTTTTAATAATTAAATTATTTAAGTTATAACGGTAATCCATTAAAATATAATAAATATATTATTATTAAATTTAAGTTTTAATTTAAAATTAATATAATATTTATTTATTACTTTTTTTAATTACGTATTAAGCAAAGAATATAATTAATATGCGAAATAATAATCGTTTTTTTTTTATTTTTAATTATAATAAATACGATAATTTTCCCCACCAAGTCTTTTTTTTCTTAAAAAATTATTTTATAATTTAAATATTTTCCTTAAATTAATTAACAAGTTTATTAACCTCATGCTTTTATAATTACACCTTTTTTTAAGTTTTTTTTATATTTTTTTAATAAATATTTAATTAATTTTTATACCATTTTAAGTTATTATAAAAGAACTCGTTAAACATTAACTTTAATTCTTTACTTTTAATTACATATCGTTTAAAATAAATTTTTAATTTAAAATAATTTTATATATATAATAACTTTTAATCTTTTATACGTTTTAACGGGTATTTTATTAATTATTTATTATAAATACACTGCGTTTTTAACGTAAAAAAACTATTAAAATCATACTTATATAATGGAATATTTAAATTTTTTATTAATTATTATAATTTTAAATTATTTTTAATATTTTGGTTATAATTTAATACCTTAATATTTTTAAAGTTATTTTATATTTCATTAACTTAATTAATAATAATATAATTTATATTTAAATAATATTTAATTTAATGAATATTTTAATTTTTA
>MU405512.1:0-13440 GCA_022836615.1 Annulohypoxylon bovei var. microspora | reverse complement strand
ACGTATAAAAGTTATAACTTTAATTATTATAAATAAGTATTATTATATATTTTTAAAGAAATAATTTATTAATGTATATTATTTTAATAAAATAAATGTTGCTTTAATAATATAAGTGTTACTTTAATAAAATAAAAGTTTTTTTAATAAAATGTGTATTATTTTATTAAAATAAATGTAAATTTAATAAAATGTATTTATAATATAATATAAAAATGAAATTAATAAAATCTTCGAATTTTTATTATTAAATGGTAAGAAATATTTATTTTATATAATAAGTAAGTTTAAAATAGTTTTATTAAATGTATTATTAAAAATTTTTATAATTATTTAATTAATTTTAATTAATAATTATAAAATATAAATAAGGTTTAATAAAAAAAAGTTAATAATTAATAAGTATTTATTTATTTAAATAAGTATTTAATGTATGTATGTGATTTAAGTAATATATAATTTTGTAAAGTAAAATAATGAAATATGATAATTTATTTAAAAAAAAAAAAAGGAAAAAAAGGTTAATATTTATTCCATTATTATATTTTTATACTTTTTTTTTTTTTTAAATATATTTATTTAAGTAAATAAATAAATAAGTAAATAATTTTTAAATATAATATTAAAATTAAAAAATATATCATGTTTTTAAAGCTTATTTTCATTGTTAATAATATTTTTATTTAATTAATTTACGAAAACGTTATTCCCATTCCTTTTTAAACGGTTTAAATGCTTATTTTATTTCGAGAAAATATATAACCTTTGTATTATTAATTATAAAAGTAATGTTAAAAAAGATAAAAAAACTATAAAACAAATATATAAAAAATTAATATTTAATAATATTAATAATTAATTTATTAAAAATAAATAAATAAAAGAAAATAACGTTATAAAACCGGTTAATTATTTAATTAATAAATTATCTTTACGATATAATATATTATTTTTTTAAACATTAAATTACTTACTTTTTAAATAAATAAGTTTAATATTTACTTAAGTATTTTTATAAATAACGATATTTTATTAATAATGTTAATATATATTAAAAAATTTTCTTATTATTAATCCGTTTTTTTAATTTATTAAAAATCATATTAAATACATTTTATTTAATTTAATACGAAAATATTACATTTTTTAATGGTATTTAAAAATAAATATTATAAATAATACTTTTTAACATTAAAATAAAATATTATTATTTTATTATTAATTAATAATTTTTTAAATATTTTATATTTAATTTATTTTATTAATTATTATTAAGTTTTTTTTTTTTAAAATAAAGTTTTTAGTTTTTAAATAAAATAATGTTAATTGCGCTGTATATATGTCGCCGATTTGCTGCGTTATATGCAAAGTATTACAAGGTATTTTAAGTTTTATATAAATCGTTATATAATTAAAAATACCAGTTCCCCACAAAATTCAATTAATTTAATTTACTTTTTTTTTACACCCATTTATAAATTATTATAATCCCTTATTTCTTATCTTTTTAATTTAAAGTTTTATTTTTTACAATTATACGATTAAATAAATCTTAAAACGCTTTTTCGATTAATATAAATTATATTTATTAAAAATAATTATATAAGTAATAAATTAAATTAAAAGTTAAGTGTATTTAATAATTTTTTATTAAGGTAATTTTATAATACTTTTCTTTTTTTATATGTAATTATTTTTTAATTTAATTTATTAACCACATAATAATCTTAAAAGCGTATAAATTAATTTATTTAAAAACGCATTTCGAGATTTATTTAATCATATAATTATAAAAAATAAAATCTTAAATTAAAAAAGTAAAAAACAAGGGATTATAATAACTTATAAGTAATTATAAAAGCGTGTAAATTTTTCTAAATTTAATTAAAGATGTAAATAAAGTAAACATTAAAAATACATATATTTATATAAAAATTTATATGGCGGGAAAAATATTAATAATATTTAACCCGCATATAACGTAAAAACCCCGTAATATATATACAACGCGGCTAACATCATTGCTTTTTAAATATACCTTAATATTTTAATATTTTAATACGAAAATTACATTCTTTTTTAATTTTAAAGTAATTTAAAAGTAATTAATTATTAATTATATATATTATAAATTTAATATAATATAACATTTATAATTTATTTTCGTGGTAAAAATATGATTTTATTAAAATAATTATCCTTAATAAATACGTATTTAATTATATAATTTTATTAAATTTTAAAAAAAGGATTTATATTTATTATTATTAATTAATTTAAATTTATATGGTCGAATAAAATATATTTTACCTTATTTATATTTTATAAAAATATGTCGAAAAATAATTACTTATATTTATTTAAGTATTTATTTATTTATATTTTAAAAATATTTAATAAATAAATAAATATTTATTTTAAAGTAAATAACCAAATAAAATGTTATTATTAACACCGAAACAATGTAATAATAATGTAATAATAATAAAACATTTAAATATTTAAATAAATATTTATTATAAATAAATAAATAAATAAATACCAAATAAATAAATATGTAAATATATATTTATTTATTATTATATTATGCGTTTTATATTTTTATTAATATTATATTTTTAAAATAATTTAATATTAAAAAAAATTTATAATAATATTAATTAACTTATAAATAATAATTATAATTTATTTTATTTTAAAAATATACTTTAATATTTAAATATTTAATTATAATTATAACACATGTAATAAAAATAAGTTTTAAATATTAAAAGAATTAATTTAAAAACCTTTTAATTAATTTATTTTTTTAAATATAAAAGTTAATAATTAATTTTCTAATAAATTGTAAATATACTTTCAAAGAATAAACTTAATATTAAAAAATGAAAAATCATTTAAATTAATATTAAATTTTTATTATTGCTTTTTTTACCTTTCTTTAAATATTAAATTAATAATGTTTAACTTTAAATAATAAACATATATAATTACTTTAATAAACACTTAAATGTTAAATTAATAATATTTAATTTTAAACATATATATAATTATTTTAATAAGCATTTAAATAATATACTAAGGTTTTATTTTTCTTTTTTTTTCTTTTTTTTTATAAAAACTTTTATTAATTAATATTAAAAAAAAGCTTATAACGTCGTATTAAATTAAAGCCGTAAATTAAAAAATAAATGTGAAATAAAAAATTATTTAATATTAATAAATAAATAATATACTTAAGTTATTAATTTTAATTATTAAATCATTTATTAATAAAATTAATATTTTTAATAAATAAAAGAAAAAAAAATAATAAATAATAATTATATACCTTTATAAATAAGGATCTTAAAATTAATAAAAACCTTAATTTAAAATACGAATTAATAAAATCTTATGTTTTTAAAATTACATTACATTAATTTAAATAATTTTTAAATTAAATTATAAAAATTATAAAAAAGTAATTTCGTTTTTAATTTAACTTTATTAATATTACTTAAATAATCCAATGCTTATAACATTTAATTAAATTCTTTTTTTAAATTATTATTATTAATTTTATAATATATAAAACCTTAAATTTTAAGTTATAAAATATTATAAAAAAAACATCCGTTAATAATATATTCGCGTTTATTTTAATGCTTTTATTACTTTACATTTATTTTTATTTAAAATCGTATATATAATTAAGGTTAAATGTTATTAATTTATTATTTATTAATGGTAAGTTTTAAACGATAAAACTTATTAATTTAATTAAATTCTCACATTTTTAAAATTTTATTTTTTTCTTTTTTAAATTAATAAATTTATTTTATAATTTAATTTATTATAACGCAGGTTATTTATAAAAGTATCGATTATTAGTAAAAAACTCATGTTTAATAATTATTATAATGAAAAAATAAGGTTTATATAAATATACATATATTTAATAATATAATAAAGTTTAAAATTATATGTAATTAATATTTATTATATGGTTTTAAAAACTACGTTAATTTTATCGACGGTAAAAGTGGGGTAACCTTAGAAAATTAATTATTATTTTAAAGTTTTAATAAAAACGAATAATTACGTTAATTAAATAATTAATTATTTAAATTAATAAATATGAATTTAACCATATAAATTATATTTAAAATATATTAAAAAATTGGTTTAATTTTTTTATTAATATATAATATTTATATAAAATATAATAAAGCCATTTTATAACCACGTTTTAAACCATTTAACGGTTTTTATAATTTTATTAAACTAAAAATTAATCTTAAATCGATTTTATTAAAATCGGTAAAAAAGATTAATAATAATAAAGAACATAATTAATAATTATATAAAGGTTTTTTTTTTTTTTTTTCCTTTTTTTTAAACTTATTTTTAAATTATTCATTTACTTAATAAACCATAACCTCTTAATTTTATAAGTTTAAACATAAATAAATTATAAGTGATATAATTATAATTAATATATTAAAAAATAAATAATTAATATTTAAGTAAATATATTAATAATAATAAAAGTTAAATTTAATAAAATGAAAAATAAAATTATTAAACGATTTATAATAATGTGTTAAATTTTTTATTATAATATAATATTATTACTTATATTATTTTTTAATGATTTATTTAATGTTTTTATATTATTTAAATAAATAAATATTTATTATATTTAATTAATTTAAAGTTATTTATTATAAATAAAAATTATGTAAATTAAAATTTTAATATTATGAAATTTATTATTTTAATAATTATTAATTATAAACGCGTTAATTTTAAGTTTTTTTTATGGAAATTTAAGATTAAATTAAATGTGTAAAATTATTACGTTCGATTTTTTAATTTTTCAATTTTTTTTTAAATTTTTTATATAATTAATATTTTTTAAAAATTAATTCTTTAAAAAAATTAATTACTTATACGTAAATTTTATTTTTATATGCAAAACCACCCGTTCGAATAATAAAAAATCCTAAGTTTAACAAAAAATTAATAATTTAATTCCTCGATTTTACATTTTTTTTTTTTTCATCGTTTATTACCATTAAATGCGTAATTATTTAACCCTTAATTACCCTTATAATTATTTATTTTAACCTTATTAAATTATTTGTTAAATTTTTTATTATTTATTAAACTTTTTATTAAGTTTTTTTTTTAATTATCCATTAAACCATTTATTAAACCACCCTTTTAAATTATTAATTTAACGTCCGTTAAGTTTTTTATTTTACCACTTATTTTATTACTTATTTTACCACCCATTAAACCTTTTATTTAATCATTTTTAACCACTTTATTATCTTTACTTTAATCACCTTTTTAAGTGTTATTTAATTATTTAAATTAAAAGTTTTTTTACATATATTAAATTGAAAATAATTAATTAAATAAATATTTTAAATAATCGTTTTTATTTATTTATTTGGTTTATACGTAAAAATTAACTTTTAATAAGCTTTTTATTTTTAAAAAATTAAATTTTATTAAAAATCATTTTTTTATAAATAAGTTATTTTAAAAATTAAATTCATTAATTTAATTAATTAAAAGCTTTGAAATTAACTTATTTTTAAAATAATATACTTAATTAATTATTATAAACATATTAACTTTTTAAGAAATAATAATTAAAAATTTAAGATTATTATAATAAAAATTTTTTAATAAAAATTATCTTAAAAAAGAATTAAAATTTAATATAATTATATTTATTAAAACCTTTAAATAAAAATAATTAAAATGTTAAAAAAGTTATAAATAATTAAATAAGTGATTTAATGGGTAAGTAAATTATTATTTAAATGTGTAATTATGAGGTTTTCGTAAAAAGTTAAGCGATATAATTTTCATTAAATGAAAAAAAAAAAAAATAAGAAATTAAAAAATCGAACGGTGGACCTTTAATTAAAACTCAAGTTATTTTATTATTTAAATAAATATTATAATATATAAATGAATATTATTTATATATGAAAATGTTATATAAAATAAAAAATTATTTAATATATTATTAAGTAAATAAATGTTTATATAATAATGAAAATTTGCATAAAATTAAAAATTAAATTTAAATGTTTTTAATTTTAAATTTAAATCTTTTATTATTATTTAAAATATTATTAAAATAAACATTTTATATATTTATTTATTTATTTATTATTTTATAAATTAATATAACCTTAATAATAATTTAATATTTAAGTATTTATTTATTTTAATGAAATTTTCTTTAATAATAATAAATATTAAAACGATAAAAAAAATTATAAGTTAAAATTTTAAATTTATTTAAAAAATTTTAATTTTTTATAAGTAATGTTAACCGCATTGTATATATATCGCAAGGTTTTTGCGTTATATGCGGGCCGGGTATTATTAATATTTTCCCCGTTATATAAATCTTTATATAAATATATTTACTTTTAATGTTCATTTTATTTATACTTTTAATTAAACTTAAAAAAATTTACGCGCTTTTATAATTACTTATAAATTGTTGTAATCCCTTGTTTTCCACCCTTTTAATTTAAGGTTTTATTTTTTATAATTATACGATTAAATAAATCTTAAAACGCGCTTTTAAATAAATTAATTTACATGCTTTTAAAATTATTATATGGTTAATAAATTAAGTTAAAAAATAATTACATATAAAGAAAAAAAAATATTACGGAATTATTTTAATAAAAAACTATTAAATGTATTTAACTTTTAATTTAATTTATTATTTATATAATTATTTTTAATAAATGTAATTTATATTAATCGAAAAAGCGTTTTAAGATTTATTTAATCGTATAATTATAAAAAATAAAACTTTAAATTAAAAAAATGGGAAATAAAAGATTATAATAACTTATAAATAAATATAAGAAAAAAGTAAATTAAATTAATTAAATTTTATGGGGAATTAATACTTTTAATTATATAATGATTTATATGGGACTTGAAATACCTTGCGATACTTTATATATAACGCGGCAAATCGGCGACATGCATATAACGCGGTTAACATTATTTTTTTTTATTATTATTAATTTTTATAATATAATGTAACAAATAAAAATACTCACTTTTATTTAAAAGTTACTTAAAAAATTAAAGTATTATATTTTATATAAATATTTAAATTAAAATTATTTATTATTTAACGTATTAATATAAATATTTTAATTAATTTTAAATATTAAAAAATGTTAATAATTATAAGAATGTTATATTTTAACTTAGGTTTTAAGCAATTAATATTAAAGGTTAATTTAAAAATATATTTAATTATTTATTTATTTGGTTTATGGAAAAGTATTAATATTATTTTAAAAAAAATGATCCGATAATTATTCTTTATAAATCAAGTAATTAAATACGTTATAATTCAAAACCATTAAATTTAATATTAAGTTATAACATTAATAATAATGTTGAATTTATTTAATAATGTAATGTATTTTTATATTTAATTAATAATTTAATACTTAATTTTAAATTTAATACTTCCTTTTAAAATATTTATTATAAAATATATAATATTATTATTTATTATAAAGTGGTTAAAGTAAACGGGTTTAATTAAATCATAAATAACATATTAATTTTTAATAACAAGTTTATTATTATAAAAAAAGTGGTAATTTATAATATATAAAACTTAAATTTATTAATTAAAAAAATTAAAATTTCTTAATTTTTTAAATATAATAATGTTATAACAATTTAAATTATATGGTGTGAATACGGTAACCATTTAATTTACCATTTAATAAACTTAAATATTTATTATTTAATAATATTAATGGTTGTAATGGATTTTAATATTTTTTTTTTAATTAAAGATTTAAAAGATTTTATAATATACCTTAAGTTTTTTAAAAACGTAACGAGTAAATTATTTTACTTACATAATTAAAAAATTATATATTATAACATTTTAATTAAAAATCTTTTTATCGTATAAAATACTTAAAATAATTAATTAATTATAAAAATATATGATTTTAATAAAACCATTTAAAGTTTTATTAATAAAAATTAATAATTTAAATTTTATTATATTATTACTTTTAAAGTAAAAAAATTAATATATATTAAAGTTATTAACATATGGTTTTTTAAATATACACATTACATTTATTTCATAAAGAATTTACCCCATAATAATATAAAAATTAATAAAAAACGCCATATAAATATAATTAATTTTTTAAATGATTATTTCAATTAAAAAATTATTAATAAATATAAATATAACTTATTTATAAAAAGCAAATTATAATGGGATGGGGATTAAAAGCTTATGTTTAATGAAATTTTAAAATATTATGCTTTTATAAAAATATAAAATTAAAATATATAAAATATTAAAATTTCTTTATTAAGTATATTATAAATTAATTATTAATTAATTGAAATTATAAAATAATTAAAGAATTAAAGTATTGTTTATTTTTATATTTTATATTATTAAATATATTATATTATTTATATTATTATTTATATATTTACGAAATATATAATATAACGCATTTATTTTTTTTTATGTTAATTAATTAACTTGAATTATAATTACGTAAAACCATTTGTTTAAAAAGCGTAATATTTTAAATTTAATTAAAAGTTTATGGTTTAATTTTTTAATCATTTAATTTTTATTTTTTTATTTAATAAAAATTATTCGGATATGTAATTATTTAATTTTATTTAATTATTTGTTTAATTATTTATTACCACTTATAACCATCTTTTTAAAGGTTATTTAATTATTTAACTTAAAAATTAATAATACTTTTTTTTTTAAAAAAAAAGTATTTTAATGTTTTAATTAATTTAAAATCTTATTAATAAGTTATATAATTATTAAAAAATAATATAAAGTAATTTTATAATTTTAATTTAATTAATTTTCTTTTTATAAGAATTATTTAAATAAAATTTAAAAATTTAAAAACCTTTAATTTAATAATTTTAAAAATCTAAGTTTTAATGGATTATATTTTATAAATTATCCTTAATAAATTATTAAATTTCGGCTTTTAATATTATTATTTCGGACCGGTCGCATGTAATACCTTTAAAACGTTTTAATATTTTTATATTTTTTATAATTTATAATATAATTATATTAATAATTTTTTATATATAATGTAATTTAATTTAATTAATTAAATTATAAAATAATTTTCGTTTAAATATAAGTATTTTAAAATATATTCACTTTTAAGAAAATTATTTAAATGTAAAAATGAAATTTAATTTTATAAAAATTAATATAATGAAATGTATATAAATTTATATGCGTGTAAAGGTATTTTTAAATTTAATTCGTTTTTATTAATAAAGATTTAATTAATTAAAAAAGTTAATTTTATTTTAATAAAAATATTATTAAATGTAATATTAAATATTAAAATAATAAATTTTATTAAAAAATATTTAAATTTTATTTTATAATAATGGTTAATAATACTTAATATATTATAAAGTAATTTATCCTAAATCTTAAAAATCTAATGTTTCGTTTAAATATAAATGTTTTTATTATTTTAAAGTTTTTGAAAATTATATTTTTATTTTTTAAAACCATTTAAAATAGAGCAATGTTGGCCGCGCTGTATGTATGTCGCGGGGTTCCCGCGCTGTATGCGGGCCGGGCATCACAGGTACTTTCCCCGCCATACAAATCCCCATACAAACACATGTACTTTCAATGCTCACCCCGCGCACCTTGAATTGAACTTAGAAAAATCCACGCGCTCCCACAGCCACCTACAGCTTGTTTCACAATTCCCCGTTTCCCACCCTTTCAGTTTTACCTTTCATTTTTTACAATTTCATATTTAGATGGATCTCGTAAAGCGCTTTCGATTGATCTAGGTTGCATATCTTAGAGATCTCTGTATGGGTGGCAAATCGGGTTGGAAGCTGGGTGCATCTAGTAGTTTTTGACCAAGGTGGTCCCGTGATACCCTTCTTGCCCTACATGCGATTACCTTCTAACCTGATTTGCCAGCCACACGGCAATCCTGATGGCATGCAACCAGGCCCATTCGAAAGCGTTTTGCGAGATCTATCTGATTGTGTAATTACAAGAAATTTGACAGGGAATTGAAGTGGGAGATACGGGAGAAAAGGGAGGGTATGTAGGCTGTGGTGGGGGAAAAGTAGGTTGAATTGATTGAATTTTATGGGCTGCTGGTACCTTCAATTGTATGGCGATTTGTATGCGATTTGAAGTACCTTGCGCCACCCCGCATACAGCGCGGCAAACCGGCGACATGCATACAGCGCGGCCAACATTGTTCTTAAAATATACGGTTAATTAAATTGTTTTTAAATATATTTCTTATGTTTTATATGAAAGTGGTGGTTTTAAAAGGCGTTGGAAAGCCTTTTAATAAATTTAATTATAATTTAATTTTTATTTTTTCCATTATAAATTTTAAATTATAAAAGATAATATTATTTTAAACATTTTTAAACTTATTAAATTAAAAGATATTTATTAAAAATTTTAATTTTATTATAACTTATATTTAACTTTTATTAATGGAATATAACCATTAATTAAAATTTCGTTTATTACCATAATTAATAAAGGGAATTAATTAATGGTTAAAATTTAATTTAATAACGTATAATATATATAAAATGTTTTTAATATAAATGTAAAATATATATATATTTAATTAATTAATTATTTAAATGAATAATTAATTTATTATTAAATTAATATGTTTAATAATTAAATGATAAAATAAGTTTTATATTTAATCATTTAAATATTTATAATTTATATTTAAATAATTTTATGTATTTATTTTATACATTTATATTATAATTAATATTAAATAATTATAATTAATATTATTAACTTATATTAAAGGTATCACTAATATTAAAAATATAAAAAATGTTTTATAATAATATTATAATAAAATTTAAAAATTTTAATTAATAAATTTTTATCCATATATTTATTATTTATTATATTATCATTAAAATTAAAATTAAATAATAATAATAAAAGTGGTATATAAGCATTTAAATTATTAAATTAAGTAAATTTAAAGGATTTATAATCTTTTTTATTAATATTTATATTATTATTTTTAAAATTTTTATTATATTCCTTTTTTTCATTAATTAAACATACCATCCACTTTTTTTTAATAAAGTATTTTTAATGATATTCTTTTTTATTAATAATGCCTTAAAAACGTTTTTTATCGTAAACTTTAACGAATAATAAAATTATTTCGATAATTTAAATAATCGAATTAATATATTTTATTATAATTTTTAAATTTTCACCGAAAATTAACGGTTTTTATATTAAAATTTTAAATGGGTTATATAAAGTTTAAAAAATGTGTAATATATTATTTTAAAATATAAATTAAACGAAACAAATAAATAAAAATTTATAAAAAACATTATAAATATAATGTAATTTTTAATTATAATATATTATTTATTATTTAAAAAGTTAATAAATTTATAAATGTAATATATAAAGTATTAATTTATATTTATTATTAATATATTTAAGAAATATTAAAAACTTTAATTAATTTAATATATAATAAACATTAAAATGGAATAATATTTTATTTATTATGTTATTTAATGTTAATTAATTACTTTGGTTAATAAAATATTACATTATATTATTTAAAGGAAATTAAATTTTAATTAATTAAAAAATAATATAAGTGTGTTAATTTTTATAAAACGTTTATGTAATATAATAATATTTATTATGTTAAGTAATGACTTTAAAAATTATTTAAAACATATTTTAAACTTTATATTAAAAAATTAAAAGGACCTTTAAATTACATTAAATCTTAAGTAAACCATTATAAGGAAATACCCAATTATTAAAATTTAATGTAATAAAATATTAAATTATTATAATTAATTATAATTATTATATTTTATAAATTATATTTTAAGTTTACTTTTTAAGCATATAAAGACGAAGAAATAATATAAATTTTTATAAAGTATATGGTTAAAAAAGCAAAAAATATAAAGTATATTTAAATTAATTAATTCGGTTAAATAAAGGTAATTTGTGTTATTATCGTTTTAAAGCCATATATTTTTAATTAATATATAATATATTAAATATATTAAATTATAATTTATATTATTATTATTTAAAGTAAAGAAATAAAATAATAAAAAATATCTTAAATATTTAAAATAATAAATATTAACATTTAACACGATAATTTAAACGGTAAAATTAATATTCATAAAATAAAAATGTATTAACGGTATAATAATTAATAATAATGGCTTTTTAAATTTTATTATAATTTATAAATATAATTTTAAATATTAAAAATATATAATGATTTAATTTTAATAAATATTATATAATATAAGGAAATTTTAATAATAAAAGGTATATAATTAAAATTTTAAATAATTAATAATAAAAAAATATTTCTTTTTTTAAAAAAAATTTATTTGGTTTATACGCAAAAGTTAACTTTTAATAAAACTTATAATTTAAATTATTTCTTAAAGTGTTTTAAGGGGTTTAACTTTAAAAAAACAACTTATTAAAACCACTTTTAATTAATTTATTTAAATAAATTAAATTACCTCATTTATGATTTAATTAACCTATTTCTTAATTTAAATGATTTTATTTTAAAGTTTAATTTTAATTTAATTTAAGTATAAACTTAAATTAATATTTTAATTAAAATTAATCTTAAATTAATTTTAAATTAATCTTATATAATCTTAACCTTAATTTTATTAATAATTATTAAAAGTTATTTAAAATTAATATATAAAACCTTTAAATTTTAATTTAAATAATTTTATTTTTATAATATTTAAAATTATAAAATTTATATTATTATATAACCCTTAATTAAATGTTTTTAATAATATACATTTTAAAATATTACATATTATATTTTATATGTAATTAATTATTATATTATGGTTATTAATATTATTATTATAAATTAATTACACATAATACCTTTAAAACGCTTTAATTTTAATATTTTATATAAATATTAAAATATTTTTATTAATATTTACTTATTAATTATGTAATTTAAATTATTTAATATTATTTTAAATTATTTATTAATTTATATAAAATTTTAAATTTTAAATTAAATGTTAATAAAGTTATTTAAATTAAAAAATGAGAATATATATAATTTAAATAAATATAATAAAATGTATATGAATTTATATAAATGGTAAAGTACTTTAAACTAACCCGTGCTTATTAATAAAGATTTCAACCAATCAAAAAAGCCGGCTCGTGTCTAATAGGAATGTTATTAAATTAAAGTAATAAAATAATAAAGTTTTAATAAATAATAAAAGGTTTTTTAATTTTTAAAATTTATATAAATTAAATTTTAATTATTAAAAATTTTATTTAAT